>VSMD01062301.1:0-15958 GCA_008750895.1 Mirza zaza | reverse complement strand
TTTTAGTGTTTCATAATTCTCCTTGTATAAATCTTTTATATCTTTCGTTAAGAATACCCCTAGATATTTAATTTTCTTTGGGGCTATAGTAAAGGGTATTGCGTTTTTGATTTGAGTCTCTGCTTGATGGTTCTTGGCATATATGAATGCTTCTGATTTGTGTATATTGATTTTATAACCTGAAACATTACCAAATTTGGTTATCAAGTCTAGGAGTCTCTTGGAAGAGTCCATGGGGTTTTCTAGGTATAATATCATATCATCGGCAAAGAGCGAGAGTTTGATTTCATCTGCCCCCACCCTCGCGGATATTTTAAACAGAGGGACTTTAGTGCAGGGGATTTGTTAAACAGGTGACAGAAGGGCCGAGAAGTCAGAAGAGTGGGACAACTCAAAGGTTCACGGCAGAGGCCTCGCTATCCTCTCTAGGCTGGAGGGTCACCCAGCAGGAGCTGGGACCACAGCAGCTTGTCTGGCAGGAGCAGGAGGAGCAGGAGGAGACAGCAACTGCCAGCGATTTGGTGACAGCAGAGGCAGAGGGAGAGAGCGCCTGGCTCCCCTTCCCCACCCAATTTCCTGCCAGTGCTCCCGGTGGCTAAATGCAACCGGAAGCCAGGCGCCACATGAACCTGGGGACCTCAGACCCGCAGAGCAGGAGAAAAGTCAGGAAAAGCCCACAGAGCGCGGATAGACAGGGAAGGAGGGATGGAAGGCTTGCAGGTTCTGGGGGCTGTGGATAGGGCTGGGGCACCGGGAAGAGGGTTCTCCCAGAAGCAACCTCTGAGCCAGGGGTTTGATGTGAGTGATTTATGAAGAAAGTGTCCCAAGGAGCCAACCGTGAGGGAGTGGGCAGAAGCAGTGTTGGAAAGGGAAGGAGCCGATGGAAAGAGGGATTGCGGGTGGCGTCCCCCACGGGGAGCTCTGGAGTGTAAATCGCCTCTGCGAGTTTGCTCCTATGCAGGTGAGAGAGGCAGGCGTTTTCACCCTGTGCCAGTCGGCCCTTGCTGCAGGGGGAAGGGGTGGGAGTCACCTGGCCCTCTGGACCCTTGACTCTGAGTCTGCGGCTGTGCGTGGGGCAGCCCGAGGGCGCCCTCCGCAGCACACGGAAGCCGGGTGGGACCACAGCACTGGAAGGGGAGGGGGGGGTCTGGCTGCCCACTGAAGAGCATGCGGAGGGGAGGTGATGACGGACATCACCCCTGGACGTGGCCCTGATGAGGCATGAGGCAGAAAGTAGCACGTGACGTCAGAGAGAGACAGGTAAGTACTGCGGGCTGCAGGTGGGGAGGGAAGGAGAAGTGTCTTCTCTTCTCCACGGTGGTTTATGATGAGAAATTTATTGCAGTGCCTGTCGGGGCTGTAGAGGTGCCCTTAAGATGCTGCACGAGCCCCACGAAGGCCGAGGTATGAAATTCCTGTGGCGACAGCATCAGAGTCTTCCTCTGGCCACTGGCTGGGCTGTCAACTCCCCTGGGGTCACATGGCACCCTCGCTGTCTCTGGCTCTGGGGCGGCGTCCTCTGCCCTCCGGCTTTGTTTCCCGCACCACGGAGACTGACCCTGCTGCCTGCCCGGGTGTCTAGGGACCTGCAGACCCCGGTGTCTGTCTCTGCCCAGTCCCGCCTCTGGTGCGACGCTTACCACCTTCTCTTTTCCAAGTGGTCCGGAACACCCCATCCCCCAAATAACAGGGGGCTCTCTGTTCTCTCTCTTTAAGAAGCTCATTTCTAAATATAATCCTGGTGTATTACGGGTAGATGTAGCGATACAGTTAATGAGTCTCTAATGTGGACAATTATAACCTAGAAGGCAGCATGGCGTGGTTCTCTCCCACTCACGTGTGCAGGCTGATTCAGTAACACACACCCACTCATAATTATAACCTTGTTCTCTGAGAAAATGCCGTGCGCAGGCCTCGTAGACCAGAGCTGTGCTCGTGCACACACACACAGACACACAACGCCAGGGTCCTCACGCTCTCGGAAACGGCCACCTTTGTAGATGCATCTAGGGTGTGTTCCCAGATGACACCCCCTTCCCAGGAAGGACCTGCCGTGCACCTGTGGAAGAGGTGGGCCAGGTGGCTGTGCTCGCAGCAGGTGGTCCTGCCCTCTCTCCCCTCAGCCATAAATTGGACCAATGGTCCCTTGCCCTTGCTTTTATAAGCACCGGGGCTTTTAGGGATTCTTTGGTGGCAGGAAGCAGAAACCAATCTAGGGTTTCTTAAGATTCAGAGGTGTCCACAGAACACAAGGGCAATGACAGAAGGGTCTTGAGAGGGACTGATCTGAGAACCAAAAGCCATCCTCAACCAAGGCAGCAAGTTTCTTTTTCGTTTTCTCTTTGGGGCAGTGAAGCTCCTTCATCCCTCATCTACTTCTTTTTTTCCCCCTCTCTCTCTTCTGTCTTGCTGAAATTCCTGTATTCAAATCACTTGCAGCATTTATTAAAAATTCAGAGCCCTGAATCTCTGGGGATGGAGCCAAAGAAACTACATTTTTAACAAATGCCCCAGGTGCTCCTTTGTCATGCAAAAGTTTGAGAACCACCGTCTAAGGAGCTACATAATTCAAACACTGACATACATCTTCGAGACATGCCCTCCCAGCCACAGTACCTCCAGCTAACTAATTTGCATGTCTGCGTCCCAGTCTCAAATTTCTGGGAGTGAGAAGCCAACCGACTCAGTGCGGGTCAGATGTCCTGGTCCAGTGAGCCCAGGCTGTCAGTGGGGGCACGGGCTGGTTGTGCCCGAGGTGCCGGCTCTGGCAGGGCGGGAAACTGCCAGCCTGTCACAGTGAGAGGTTCCCAATTCCTGATGCCCTGATTCCCTTTTACTTAAGTTGGCTCAGGTGGGGTTTTGTAGTCAAGTGACTCCTGGGCACACGTTGTCAGGAACACGCAGGGACACCTTTTCACCCACACGCGAGCAGACGCACACATGGCCCCACGGCACACACGGTTCTGGGCACCGTGGGAGAGGTTTGTTTGGTAATGATCTCCTTGCAGCTCAGTAAGACTATAAAAGAGGTGGGGACCTTTGTTAATTATATATCTTACATTCGATGAAACGTAATATTTAATTTAAATAATTGCAGGAGGCGGCTTTGTTGCTTTGATTTGCTTCTCAGAACAAATGGCTTCTCTCTGTCCCTGGCCTGCTGAGTTGATCTGTCATGATGAAAGAGCAATGTGGTCTGTCCCTTTCACAGGATTTTTGTCCCATAAAATGATGAGACACTTTCCAGGCTGAAACAGGGGACTGCGGTCACTTTGGCAGCTTTGAAAAGGAAATGCCAGGGAAACCTATCCATTTTATCTTTTCTAAACACAACAGGTTGGGGAGATGAGGCTTCTAACAGGAGGCTCTGAGCCGCAGCCTGAGAGGTTGACTAGGGGAGGCAGGTGTCCTGTGCAGACGCCCTGCACCTGTGCTACGGTGGGCATTGGCATCCTCTCTCAGTCTCTTCATGCTAGATCAGCCACGTCTCCCGATCGTGGCCACCCACACCCTCCTTTGTGCTTGGGACTGTCCATCCCTGCAAACTCTCAGCAGTTGAAAGAAAAAAACCTTCTTCTCCTAATGGCCCTGTCCCCATCAAGGTCTCCAGAGGTGGAAGGTAGGTGGCCTGGTGACAATCCCAGACAACTCCACGACATCATAACACTATGAAACCTCCTGCAAAACTAGAACCCTGACAAAATAGGCTAGGAATTCCTATTGCGACAAAAGCTTCCAGAGTTCAGGTGGCCAGAGGGTTCATGCCAAGGTCTGCTAGGAGGAAGGAATCCCAGAATCCCTCCCAGGCCGGAGCTTCCAAAGCGATGCACGCGGCTGAGCCCGGGCCAGCTGGCGGAGCGCGTCCCTGGGACCGTCCCTCTTCCCTTCCTGAAAGACGAGAGACTTGGTGCTGAATGTCCGTCAGGTTTGTGCTTGAGATTCTTCCCTCTTTTTCCAAGACAAAGTCTGGGAAGTAGTTGGGCTGGGAGTGGTTTGGGACAGGGAGGAGGAATCCAACATTGGCCCAGTGTCTCTGATGTGCTAGACACTGCAGCTGGCATGTGAATGCCATTGCATTGGAGCCTCACAAGTTTGTGAGCCAGGGAGGCGCTTTACAGATAAGGAAACTGAGGCCCTGAGAGGCCACCCTTCCTAAGGTCGCAGAGTTGGTAGGAGGCAGAGCCAGAGTTGTAAGCTGCTTTGACTTCGGGAGCCTCCTTCTCCCACCACCCCTGCTACAGGAGAAAGCGAGGTGGGGCTTCCCTTGCGGCCTTGTCCTCCAACGCCTAAGGCTCACAGCAGTGGAGAGGGGGGAGGCCAGGCAGCAGCCACCGCTCTCCGCTCCTCGTTCCTCCCCTTCCCTCCAATCAATCTGAAGTCAAACAAACGACAGTGACAAAAAGGAAGCCTCCTTCCGTGCCTTTCCTCCACTTCCAGCCACCGTTTTCTCTCTACAGGCTGACATACCCGCCTTCCCAGCAGAGCTGCTTGGAAAAGTCATCCAAACGCCACGTCTACACTGCCTCTCTGTGCCATGCCAACCCGGCTTCCCCTCCCCTGCTCCCCTGTAGCCACCCACCACCTTCTCACTGCTAAATTCCTCAGACACTTTCCGTTCGCATGTTTTTTGACTTCTTAGCAGCATCCACTTGCTGACCTTTCAGTTCCTCTTCATACCTCCTTTTCCTTTTCTTCCATGACAACATATTCTCTGGATTTTCCTCTTGGCTATTCTTTCTCCATCCCCACTTTGGGCTCTTTCTCCTCTATCCAACCTGCAAATGTCCAAGTTTTCCAGGGCCAGGCCTCAGCCTCTGCCCTTCTCATTCCACACGTGCTCTCCACTTCCACCCATTCCATGGCATAAATCCCTCCACATTCCTGTCCCCAGCCTGGATGGTCCTCCTGCGCTCCAGATCACGTATCCAGTCATCTGCCTAAGGGATTGGCACGTGCTTCCTATAGAGGACCAGGCAGGAAATATTTTAGGTGTCGTGGACTAAATGGTGTCTCTTGCAAACATTCAACTCTCCACTCTGGTGCAAACTCAACCATGGACAACAGGAGAACAAATGGGCATGGCTGTGTTCCAAAAACATGTGTTTATGGACATTGAAATTAGAATTTTATATAGTTTTCATGTGTTAGGAAATATTGCTCATCTTTTGATTTTTTCCAGCCATTTAAAAATTTGAATTTTATATAATTTTCACATGTTGGGAAATACTATCCTCCTTGGGATTATTTTCAATCACTTAAGAATGTAAAAACCAGACAGCAAGCCAGATGTGGTCTGCGGGCGGTAGCGTGTGGCCCCTTGGTCTGTGTATTGGTCATGTGGCTGTCTCATGGACCTCTCCCGGCAGCGTGTCCAAAACGTCACTCTGGACTTCTGCCTCCAGACCTCAGGGTCCCCAGCTCAGTGAAGGACCCTTTAACATGCACAGCTGCTCGTGTGAGAAACCTGAGCAGTGTAGGGAAACTGGCCTTCTCGGTCCCTAAGTATGGCCTTTTGACTGAGTCCAAATTTTGCAGAACAAATCCTTTTATTAAAAGGGGATGAAGCAGCAGAGGAAGATGAAGCTTTCCTTGCCTCCTTTGGTGCTTGGAGAAGAACAATCTTGAAATCAGACGGCCGCAGCTTCCCTTGATGGATCCTTTTTCTCCTTCCCAGTCCCATCTTCCAAATACCAAGTCTGTTGATTCTCCCTCCTAAATACATGTAGCAGGGTGCATTTTGAACTGTCTACTACGGTTTTCATTCTGGAAGTTTTGAGTTGGTTGGTGCACTCTCATCTCCTTCAAGTGTTTTCTCAAATGTCACCTTTGCCACAAGGTCCAGCCTGGCCACCCTTTCTAGAATGGCAACTTTTCCCCATCACTGATCCTCTCCACATGTTTTTTAGACCACTTATCACCTGTCAATATACCATAAAATCTACTGTTTCTGATTGTTATTGCTTGTTGCCCGTCCCTCTCGGCTGCAATGCCAGCTCTGCGTGGGTGGGGACTTTTGTCAGTTTTGTTCACTGCTGGTCCCCAGCACCTAGAGCAGCGCCTGGCACCCAGAAGGGGCTCAGCTGACATGTGGGGACCGATGCCTGCTGCTGAGCCCACCTGCCTTCTTGGGGAGGGCAGGATCAGCTGAGACCAAAGAAGTCATTGCTCTTCTGAAACGCGACCCTTCAGAGCAGTGGTTCTTGGTGCTGGCTGCACGCCAGAGTCATCTGGGAGCGGCAAGAATCTCACTGCACAAAGGAAGCCACGGGAGTGGGAACTCTTCAGGTCTCCATGAAGTTCAGCCAAGGCTAAGCACCACTGCTTTAAAGCAATGGAAATTGCAATGGTCAGAAAAGCAAGACTTCCATTTGCAAAAGCCAGGCTTTGTGGGGGAGAAACACAGCCTCTGTGTGCTCTGACCCTCAGGAGCTTAGGAGGCTGGGGTCTGCGCGGGGGTGAGAGCAGGGACGGAGATGCAGGTTCAGCTGGGTGGCAAGAGACAGGACCGGTGGGGACATGGCGGAGGCTGGGACCGCTGTCCCTGTCGGGGTTCAGGCTAGCGTGGGCTGGGTGTGCACAAATCGAGGAGCCCTCTGCCTCATTTGTTCTAGAACCCCGTGAATATCGATGGCGACGCATTTAGGCAGGCAGGACCTGAAGTACCTCTCCTCGCAGCTCTCCCTGAGAGCCTTTCACTTCCAGGGGTGCGTGGAGGGAGTAAGGACATGTTCCTGGGCCCTAGAGAGGGGCCGAGCAGATGGCCGACGATGGGGACCACTGTGTCGTGGGGCAGGGGACCGCGGGGCAGTGGGAAGGACGTTCCAGGCCAGCACAGGCCAGAGGTGGTGTCAGTCTCAGAGGACTGACCGGCCCGGTGACAGCAAAGGTGGGTGGCAGGTGAGAGGAAAGTCGGCCATTTCACACTTAATCTGCTGGGGAAATGGACCACGAGCCACGCCAGCGGTGGGCACCGGTGCAGGAACGGAGTGGGAGCCACGGCTGACACCCAGACAGGACTGGTCACCTCCGCAGGGTTTAGCAAGGGCCAGAGGACAACAAATAGACCGAGAGCACCTTCCCTGGCTACATAATGTCTTCCAAACCATATTTGGTCTCACTTGTGTTTTTCCTTCATCTAACTTTCACAACCGTCATTATATGGTGATGTGAATAATTGCTCGATGATTATTTTCTATCTACACTGTAGGGCCCAGGAGGGCCAGAGCCACGTCTGCATCCCCAGAGGCTAACACAGCACCTGGCACACAGGCATGGATAATCACTGTAACAAACAAACAGAGGAGCGAGTGGGAGTCACGCCCGCAGAGGCGCAGAGGCGCGGAGCCAGGACTCCAGACGCAGGGTCTGCCCGCGGGCTCGCTGAGCTGCTGCTGGGAGGGGGAGGCCTCCTCCTCAGGTGCCTTGAGGACGGGCCCACACATGTTTGCCGCTTTGAGTAGGTCTGGGCTTGTCTCCACACGACTGGGCAGCGCATGGGGCTCCTCGGCCCTGGAGACAGGTGTGTGGGCCTGGGCCACATGTCACCTGCATCCTGCCTCTGCCCCAGCCATCTCCACACTTGGCTCCCCTGACACCTCGGGAGGCCTCGTCCAGGCCAGGGGCTCTCCGGGCTCCCCTCCCGCCCCCACTCTGTCCTTCCCATCGGCGGCAGGGCTTCCCCTCCCCAGCCTCCCCCCACCCCCCACCAGGGGCTCTTGCCTTCCGGCCTCTTCCCAGTCTTCTTCCCGTTTCTGGACCCAAGGCCCCATAAAAAGTCACTCTGGCCTCAATCAATAGACCATCTCTTTAACAAGGGAGATGCTGGTCTGCAGAACGGAGCCTCCCAGGCTGGGGAGAGGGTGGGGGCAGAGCTGGCCCTTGCAGACAGCGCTGCGTTTCCGGGTGATGCACGAGGCTGCATCAGCAGATTTTGCATTTTATGAGGACGTATATGAGTCCCTAAAGAAACCTTAACAGAGAGGGAATCACAAAGGTGGGAGAGTGGGGAGAAGAGGGAAGGAACATAATTCTAAAAGTTCAGAGAGTACTGCTCAGGTTCAGCTCCCTCTGCCACCATCTTGTTCCCAGTGCAGAGTCTTTAAGTGCACCAGCATCGTCGTGCACCCAAGAAGTCCACGCACAGCGCAAACACAAGTTTGCCCGGGTGCAGAACACCCGCGACATGCACATCACACTCTTTGCTGTCACTCACCACCACCCTATGTCTGTGACGCTGCTCCTTCGGCCAGATGTGCTGCCCTCAGCCATTCCCTCCCCTCCACTGCCCTGCTGGCCCCTGGTCTTCTCTCATGCATTTGTCCCCTTTTCTGTCACCATCCTTAGGGAGCACCCTGGCCCAGTCTCCAGGTTAAAGGCTCTCAGGGCACCTTGTGCGTCCCTTTCTTGGAGACATTTCTATAGTTGGAATTTGACATTTATTTGTATGTTTAATTAATACATACCTCACCTACCAGACTGTCATCTGCAAGTGACAGCACCTGTTTTGTTCTGTCCTCCACACGTAACATGTTGTCTGGTACATAGCAGGTCCTCATTAAATAATTGCTGAATGAATCAATGGACGTGGTAGGCAGCTTCTAAAACAGCTCCAGCGATCCTGCCTCCTGGTAGCCGGTAGCCGGTAGTCGAGCCCTGTGTAATCCTCTCCCCTTGAGTGTGGGCGGGACCTAGTCACTTGCGTCTATTGAATGGGAGACAGCAAAGGTGCGGTGGACTGAATGTGTCACCCTAACCTTGATGTACTAGGATCTAAACCTCCGATGTGACGTACGAGGAGGTGGGACCTTGGGGTGGCATTGGGTCATGAGGGTGGAGCCCTCATAAATGGAGTCAGTGCCCTTATAAAAGGGACCCCAGAGAGCTGTCTCGCCCTCTCTGCTGAGTGAGGATACGGGGGTGGCAGACTGCATGCCGGAAGAGGGCACTCGCCAGAACCTGACCTTGCTGCACCCAGTCTCAGAGCGCCAGCCTCCAGAACTGTGAGCAACAAACTCCTGTTGTTTACGAATCACTCAGTCTATGGTATTTTGTTATGGCAGCCTGAATGGACTAGGACAAAAGAGGGTAAGTGTCGTCTCTGAGATGAGGTTCCCATCCTGTTGTCTCTCTCTCCTCAACGCGCTGGCTCTGAGGAAGGCGGCGGCCACGCCGCGAGCTGCTCTCTGGAGAGGCCCTGTGGCAAGGAGCTGGGGGTATCCTCCAGGACGGCTGGCGAGGGACTGAGTCCTGTGACAACCATGTGAGCTGAGCTTTGAGGTGGCTGCTGACTGGGCTGAGCCCTTGATTGCAGCTTTACGAGAGACTCGGAGCCAGAGGACGCAGGCAAGCTGTGACAAATTCCTGGCCTGCAGAAACTGTGTGATGCTAAATGTTGTTCATTTAAGCCACTAAACTGGGGTCATTTGTTGTGTGGCAGTAGATCACTAATACAACAGGCAACAACCAGTAGCCTGTCATGCACTGAAGCCTGTCTTCGCTGTGTGATTTAATACATTCAAGTCTCCCCTCCACACAGCTCGGCCTTTGTGCGACCGTGCGTGAGCGACATTTTGTGTACACACCCCCACCCCAGACACACAGATGAGCCCCGAGAGGTGCTCTCCCCTCCTCTGTTTCTGCTACCTTACAACCCTATCCAGGTGGATATCACCCAAAACCCTCCCTGTGTTGGGCCAGGGTGCCAGGCCCACTTGGGGACAAGTGCCAGCCCCTTCCCCACCACCACCCCCCCGGCCTGCCGCTGAGCCCCTTGTCCTCTCAGACCCTCCTACCCAGCTCTGTGTCACCACTGAGACCACAGTTACCAAGTGCCCAAGATCTCGGCTAAGAAGGCAATTGCAGGGGAGCTGTCCCCCGAGCACCTCCCTGCCATCTGGCTCTGCCCCACGCAGGCCTGTGTGTGCTCCTGCCTGCAGCTCAGCCCTGTGCCTGCTGTCAGCTGCAGGCCAGCCTGGCCAGCATGCAGGGAACAAAAGAGGACTGTTCTCAGGCCAGAGCCTCCCCCAGGCTGGGCCACAGGGGCTGGGCATCCTGGCAAACAGGAAGCCCCCTTCTCCTCCCTTGCCCTGTCCCTGTTTCCCCAAGGCTCTGGAGGGAAGCCTCTGTCGGCCTGGGCTCCCAGGGCCCTTCTCTGGGAGTGGTTCTGTAAGGACGGCCACTGCCCACCGCTTAAGCTGTAAGGGAAGAGGCTCACGTGTGGTGCTGAGAGGGCTGATTGCTGGAGACCTCTAAGCCAAGCAGGTGCGCCATCAGTAGCAGTGTCCTCTACCGAGGGGAGGAGGGCGAAGGTGTTGACACAGAAGTCCAGGAAGCCTGCATGTATGCCCCTCTCGCTCCCTGCCGTCGACTCAGAGGCGCCTGCCTTGCTTTGGGTCTAACGGAGTTACCTGGAGTCCAGAGCTGGCTTCCCTGGGAAGGCTGGCCAGGCACACCTGCAGGCATTTTGCTTCTTGCTTTCCCACGTCTCTTCCTCTCCTCTGTCTGCTTTCTGCGGGCAATGTGTGGGGACAATTGGAGCTCTTCCATCGGCCCGAGACCTTCCTCTGGGAGAATGAACAGCACAGGCTGGTTGAGGAACTGAATCATCTAGATGGATTATTCCCTGGATTACTCCTGTAGGCAGAGCCAGGGCCGCAGGCTCAGCCGTTCTCATTACCTGTCACCTGTGTGGAGCCCACGGCTTCGGTGCCAAGAGTGTGTGTGGCAGGCTCAAGGTTTGGAAGGCACTGATGGCACTGACCAGAGAGGGAGCCAGGTGGGGCTGGAGTCTTGTTTGAAATGCACAGTTGAGATGGCTTTAGAATTCTCAGTGTGAATCCCGGCCTGGCCTCCAGTCCCTGCGGCCCAGAGGCCTGCACCCTGCACGTTTTGTATCCACATGTCTATGTGAGCCTGTGTGTGCAGATGCTCCTCCACCTACCGTGGGGTTGCATCCCTAGAAACCCCATTATAAGTCAAACATGTCGTAAGTCAAAGTGCATTTAATGCCCTGAGAAACCCATCATAAATTCATAAAACCATAAGTCAAACCATCATAAATTGAGGGCCAGCTGTAATGGCAATAAAAGTAGGGACTCCTACCTGGCAAGTCCCCATAGGTAAAGTATTGAAAAATCTCCCTTAGGCCAGGTGTCTTGGCTCATGCCTGTAATCCCAGCACTTTGTGAGGCTGAGGTGGGAGGATCCACCTGAGGCCAGGAGTTAGAGGCTGCAGTGAACTATGATGGTACCACTGTACTCCAGCCTGGGCAACAGACAGAGACCTTATTTCTGGAAAAAAGAATTTAAAAAGAAAATTTTCCCAATGCAAATCAATCTATGAATCTCTCTCTCTGTATTTATCACCTGTATCTGTTGTCTACCTATCTGCCCATCTACCCATGTATCAACCATCTATCTGTCATCAATGGCCAAGGAGCCCTGCATATCAAGGAAGCTTGTTAAGAAGGCCAAAATCACAAGTAAAACAATAGCTATCAAACTGTTATGCTGTACCTTATAGGCCAGGTCTGCTTCATGCTATTAACTCTCCTCCATTTCTAGGTTGTGTTAACTGTCCCCTCCAGCATCCTCTGGAGAAACCAGATCATAAGCTTCCAGGTTGGTGCTTCAACTGAGCTAAAAAAGTGATCAGAGAAGCCACAGCCTCCAGTGGGCCAGCCAAGTCCATGGAGGGCTGGGACAGAGAGGTCATGTTGCATTATGGTGTATAAAGAACTAGAGATGGAGCTTTACCTGGGAACCTGCTGGAGAAGCTGCAGGACCTAGGGTGGAAAAAATTCACCATGTATGGCAGTTGCCCATGGAACATGTGGAGAAAGCACTGGTGGAACAGCTACCCAAGTTCAAGTCCACCACCTGCAAATACAGCGGGATGTTCTTGCTCTTGAGCCCTTGAACATGCTGTATCTTCTGCCTGGAATATTCTCCCCTTGTGGTAGACAATGTGAATTGGTTGCTCAAAATCTTCTCCCTTGTCTTTCTTTTATAGAGATTGAAAAACTGAAAGACTGTGTTTCTCAGCTTTCCTCTTAGATCAAAGTCATAACACAGTTCTGGCCAGTGAGATCAAGGCAGAAGTCCAGAGCATCCTTTCCTGAACAAAAATCCTCACCAAGGTCCTGCAACTATGTGGATGCAAGAATGATGAATGGTAAATGATAAAGGCCTCAGTGCTAAGGAGAACGGGTGGAAACAGGGAAGGGGCCCGGTTCTAAGGCCACCATGAGTAGTCTTGTAGCTGTGTGCATTGCACAACTCTAGGGGGCACCATTATCACAGACTGTGATATTGTTGAGCTCCAGCACTGGTCCAGGCTAGGCTAGTCTCCAACGGTAGTGGAGGGAATGGCAGGAAGGTTTGAATTCTATGAATTGTGAATTCTCCCAAATCTCTTCAGCAACTGAACTGTTTCCATCACCTTTTATGACTAGGTTTGTGAAACTCAAAGGCTGAGAATTGACTCATCTTCTGCTATGTCTGCCTTTTCCTAAGGCAATGAGTGACGACTTGCCTGGTTCAGACGGGGGTAGGAATCTAGAGTGAAGGAAAGTATGGGGTGGGGGGTAGAATTCTTTGGCTAACGTTTCAAAATATTAGCCTGCGACAAGTGTTCAGGTCTGTGCCAAGCAATAGCAAAGCAACAATCCTGCTCAAATTGGAGTAGGAAATGAGGAAAAGTTGCAGAAGGCTCCCCAGAGAGGGTGACTTTGAAGACTGAATTTGTTTTGGCAAGACAGGGAAGGGCATTCCAGACAAAGGTCTGGCATAAGCGAAGTCAGAGAGGCCTCGTGTGCATGGTGCATTGGAGAAATGATCAAGAGTGGCAAGAAGTGACAGGGAGCGAGGCTCGGGATAGGGCAAGAAGGTTCTTGAATATGAGGTTTTCAGAGAGCTGAGAAAAGAGTGGAGAAGTCCTGGCTACCTTCTCGCAGACATCCCCACCTGGTCTCCGGTCACCCTGTTTGATAAGCCGCTGTCCAGTGCCGGCCACTGCTCAGGAGTCATGGGGGCCTGGGCTGGCTCTGGGCATGTGTGCACGCGAGGCTGCAGAGCTGACCCTGGGTCACGGGCTCACTAGCTCCTGACTGCTTGGCCAAGGCCTCCGGCATCTGCTGGGAACAGCCCTTCTCCCTCAGGCCCTCAGGAGGCAGGGAAGTGCTGTCAGCAGACCTGGCTGCAGCAGACCAGCGGCTCCTGCCAGCCCGTGGCTGGGGCAGAGGAGCTTCCCTGGGTGCTGAGGGCCCCTCGCCCTCCTCCTGCCCCCTCTTGGCACTCAGCACCGTGTGTGCTCCCCTGGGGACACAAACTGGCTCTGTCCCGTGTTAGGCACAGTATCAGTGCGGATTCCTTCCCCTGCCCACCCCACCTGACCCTCGGACACAAGTGATGGGGAGCCTTTCTCCTCTCTGGGGGTGGATCAAGACCGCTCTGCCCACAGTGGGCGGGACGAATGCGGAGGCTGGGGAAGGATCCTGGGGTGCAGCCCCTCCCCACGCCTCCCTGCTTTCCTCACTGGATGATGAATTCCAGCCCCTCTTCCAGCAAGAGTTGCTTCCGGAGAGCAAACACAGAAGCCTGTGTGGGTGGGATCATTGCAGCCTTCAAGGATTTCCTCAAGCCAGTGAGGAGAAAGATCCTCTGAGCACCCGTGGAATCGGGCGCATTCCTGAGCCCCTTTCACCTTCTGCTTGGATAGAAAGTTAAGATGGTGATCTTAACTTTTGATTCTACCCTGATCTTGCCCAAACCCCCATTTTCTAGGATCTAGGAAGCCAGCTCCTTCATGGGTGTAGATTTTCAGCCAACCTACTCCAGTCGACTCTGAGCCCATAAGGCCAGGCTGGGCCCTTGTGTTCCCAGCATCCACCGGCCTGCTCTCTGGTAGGGATGCGGGGGTAGGTTTGTTTCTATTGCCACTGCAACAAATGACCGCAAGTTCAGCAGCTTATAACAACACCTGCTTCTTATCTTACATGTTCACAGGGCAGAAGTCCAATGTGACTGTCACTAGCCAAAATCAAGGTATCTGCAGGCTGCACTGCTTTCTGGATACTCTAGGGGAGAATCCATCTCTTTGTTCATTTAGGTTGTTGGCAGAATTCAGTTCCGTGCGTTTGTAGGACTCAGGTTTCTTTGTTGGCTGCCACATAAGGGCCATATTTGGCTTCTAGAGGTCACCAGCATTCCTTGGTTTGTGGTCCCTTTCCTCCGTCTTCGAAGCCAGCAATGTGGGGCGGGTCCTCTCACACTTTAAATCCCTCCTGCCTTCTATCCCACTCCATCTCGCTTTCAGCAGGGAAAGGTTCTTAGCTTTTAAGGGCTCACTTGGTAAGATTGGGGCCACCTGGATAATCGCAGCTACTCTTCCTGTCTCAAGATCCGTAGCTTTAATCTCACCTGCGCAGTCCCTTTGCCATGTAGCGTGACATAGCACAGGCTCTGGGGACTGGGGTGTAGACATCTTTGGGAGCCAGTGCGCGGCCTGCCACAGGGTGTGCTCTAGGGCTTCGTCTCTGTACTTCCTTCCCCTCCCTCTCACAAAGTCTGCTCCTCTAACCCCAGGGTTCAGAAGCCCAGGGCTCACTGGTTAAGGTTGCCCTTATTTGAAGTGGCCTGTATAACTTCTCCAAAGGGCGGCTGTCGGTGAGCTAGAATCCCAGTAGGGCTTTTGAAAGTGCGAAAGAGTGAGGAAGAATTGAGGACTGACCACGACTTCTACCTCGAGTACTTGGAGGGCTGGGGCAGCTCTGGCTCCTGGGTTGGCTTCCTCCCCACTTGGGCTCTTGGCTCTCACCACTTGGGCTGTGACATCACCTCGCAGACTCTGAGTGGCGAGAATATACTTTGTGATCAAGAGAAAGGAGGAGTGTCAAGGTGGTGCCTTATCGTACACAGGGCTAGGGGAATAAGAACCTCGAGTTATCCCAGCCCCTCAAACATCATCTCCACCGCCAGGGGAGATCCAGTGATTAACAAGGTCTAATCAGTCCTTTCTGGGTTGTTTATTTCAGGGGTGTGACTTTCATCCACCCCCTCTACTCTCTTCTCCCGCCACCCCTCCTGCGCACACTGCTGTCTTCACCTCATTTGTCTTAGTTCCCATCCTCCTTCCGGCTCCACTGTAAATAACACCACTAACACTCCACTATAAAAACAACACTACACATCTCTTACCATAATAAAAAAAAGTCACTATGTTAATGATCCTTAAACTTTGGTGCGCTTGAGAGTTAATAGCACACACTGAATAGCAATCTGGTGGTGGCCAGAGCCCCACCCTGAACATTTTGCTCTGGCTCTGGGGTGGGGTCTGAGCTATGCTATTTTTAACAACTACCCAGGTAACTGACGCAGTTTAGTATGACCTGGGCAATCTATCAGTGCTGCGGCCTAACCTCCTTTTCTTGGGCTGGGTATTTTTAGGCTCTTTGATAAGCTCTTTGTTTTAGTCTCTTTCCTTTATAGGTTAGAAATACTTTTGACTTGAACCAAGTCCAGTCCAGTATTTGGAATAGATCTTAGTACACTGGTAATTTTTGATAAATACTTTCTACTCAAGTTATTTTTGTTTGAAACTAGTCTTTCAACTCTGAATAGTCACTGTTGGATACAAATTCATTTTGAAAAGATAAAGGTATTTTTTACGTGCTCACACACATGGTAAAGGCAGAAGTACTCTGTGTCGTCTCAGTGGTCACAGTCAATTTACAGTCATTCATCCACAATGACTAAGTAAGGACGTGAAGATAAATAATGACCAGGTGCTGGAACGTATGCCTAATGACCATGGGCTCTGACCCCTGCCTGCACCTTCAGACTCATTTTGCCACGACAGGAACTCCCAGCCCTGCAACAGCCACACTTAGCTTCTTCCAGGCCCTGAACTTGCTGTGCTTCCTCTCACCACTGGGTTTTTCCCATGCTAATCTCTCTGCCT
>VSMD01062299.1:0-92980 GCA_008750895.1 Mirza zaza | reverse complement strand
GGAAGGGAAGGGAAGGGAAGGGAAGGGAAGGGAAGGGAAGGGAAGGTGAGGTGAGGGGAAGGGAAAGGAGGGGAGGGGAGGGAAGGGAAGAGAAGATTACTCATATGGAGCCTACAGCTGCTGAAAATATTCCCATTATCAAGCAGGGTCAATAGGAATATTTATATAAAAAGACTGATGAGAACATTTTCCCAAGGAGTTTTACATTTCAAAATAACTTTAGGAGAGAAAAAAATAAAAATTAAATGTCTAAGTAATTTGGGACATCTCTTCTTTTCACAGTTCTTGTTAAGAAGCAAGCTATTGTTTCCAAGTCATGTGAAGGGCTACACAGGTTTCCCCATGAGCTTGCTGATTCCTGTTGCAACCCCACACCTCCCCTCCATTCAAACTCACGGTTTACTTGAGCAGCTCTGTCCTCTACACCAGTATTTGTTTCTTTTGGGTAGTCTCCAAGTTCTAGAGGAAAAACAAGCAGTGTGCTTGATGTCCCATGTCTCAGATAATTCTTTCTTCAAGAAGGGGTAAGTCTTAAAGCAGTTACAAATGGACCTTCATAGAGTACATGGCATTCTCCCAGGTCGCACTTAATAGCAATAACAAAATTTATTTCTTAGAGTGTAAAGCCTTGGAGACCTAGTCCTTAATTCCCATCTCTGATCTGAGAGCTGATAACACTGCCCCTTCCTCCAGTGAGACAAAAGAGGAGATCTCACTGGGTCTCATTAGAATAAACTTTCCATCAATCCAGATTATTTATTATATGTATGTGCCTATTGAATCTTGGATATTTCTTTGCTTTGAAACATGTAACAACTCAAATTTAAGTCTGCATCCACACAGTCTTTCAACTGAGTCTAATAATCTCACTTCAGTCTCAGTTGAGAGACACTAAGAGAGACACAGTCCTCTGACTTTGGAGTCTGAATATGGATTTCGTTTCAGTCTTTGGGCCATTATGCTTTTGTTTACTCTCTCTGGATTTAAGCCAGCCTCTAGTGAAGACACTTTCCCTTCAGATTCTCACCAAAGGCCAGAGCGCCTTGATAGAAAGTTCCCAACAACACTTAATTCCCAACGTCTGCCACATTCTCAAGTGGTGCTACTGTGTCCTCATGGGCACTTAGCAGTGCAGGCTCCTCTTGTAAGTGACGCCACGACGAGACTCTTCTCTAGCGTTGGCATGAGGTGAGGTTCATTTGCAGAGCCTGCTCTTGTAATATCCTCCTTCTATTCTAGAGCAGACATAAATTTCCCCTCATTTACTCATGGTTTTGGTCCAGATATTGCCTCTCTGCATATCCTGAATGACACCCCCACGTTGCCTGTACCTTCTTTCTGTCACCTAGTGACTGCCTGCTGACACTCCCCATTCACCGTGGAGTCAATGTTTGCATTATGTCTTCTTCCTCAGAATATTATGGGAGAAAAAATGCCTCTTGGCCCTTTGTGAGAACCACATGACAGCCAGCCCCACAGACCATCATCATACAAACTTTTGAATCAGCTTATGAGTTTCAAAAGACACTTGCAGGGATATTGACTGGAATTGAATCTAGATCAATGTATGAAACATTGTCACTGTCACAATATTGAGAATTTTAAGCTATGAAGATGACATATTTCTCCATTTTTAAGTCTTTAAAACATTCAGCAATAATTTATAGTTTCAGTACACAAGTCTTGAGCATATTTTGTTAAATGCATCACTAAATACTTAATATTTTTGATCCAATTCTGTATTAGGTTGTTCAGGCTGCCATAACAAAATATGACTACAGACTTAGCAGCTTAAACAACAGAAACTTTTTTCTCACAATTCTGGACACTACGAGTCTGAGATCAAAATGTCATCAGGGTTAGTTTCATCTGTGTCCTCTCTTTGGCCTGAGGACGGCCACTTTCTTGCTGCCTCTTCACTTGGGTGTCCCTTTGTGTACACATGCCCCAGTGACCCTGTGTGCGCCCTGTCACCTGTTCTTACAAGGCACCAGCTAGATGGCATTGCGGCCAACCTTAATGGCCTCATTGTAACTTAGTTACCCCTTTGAAGGGCCTATCTCCAAATACGCTTCAGATCACTGACAGGTCCAGCAACTGTGAGTTTGTGGATTTTCTGGCATTAACCATGGTTGCCAAGGGAGAGAATTCATCTTGCAGCTACGTATACCATAAGTGGGGTGAGTGCACATGTAGTTGTTTTTAAACAAAGGTTCTTTGACACATCATTTGTTAAGAATTAATTTACATTCTGAGGTACTAAGCATTAAGATTTCAACATATGAATTTTGGGAAAGATACAATTCGAGCCATAACAGGATATAAATAACATTTATATTGTGGATTTATAATATGGATCATATAAAATTGATTTTGCATTTTATTTCCATTTGATTTTTTTTATTTTTTATTTTTTTTTTACTTTAGCATATTATGGGGGTACAAGTGTTAAGGTTACTTATATAGCCCATGTCCCCCTCACCCCTCGAGTCAGAGCTCCAAGAGTGTCCACCCGCCAAATGTTGCACATCTTACTCATTGTGGTTGTATATACCCATCCCCTCCCCCCCCCAGACCCTCCTGACACCCGATAAATGTTACTCCTATATGTACACTTAGGTGTTGAGCCGTTAATACCAATTTGCTGGTGAGTACATGTGGTGCTGGTTATTCCATTCTTGAGATACTTCACTTAATAGAATGGGTTCCAGCTCTATCCAGGAATACACAAGACGTGCTATATCACCATTGTTTCTTAAAGCTGAGTAGTATTCCATGGTATACATATGCCACATTTTATTAATCCACTCATGAATTGATGGGCACTTGGGTTGTTTCCACAGCTTTGCGATTGTGAATTGTGCTGCTATAAACATTCGAGTGCACGTGTCTTTTTCATAGAGTGACTTTTGATCTTTTGGGTAGATGCCCAGTAGTGGAATTGCTGGATCAAATGGTAGATCTACTTGTATCGCTTTAAGGTATCTCCATATTGCTTTCCACAGAGGTTGAACTAGTGTGCAGTCCCACCAGCAGTGTAGGAGTGTTCCTCTCTCTCCACATCCACGCCAGTATTTGTTTTGGGGGGACTTTTTAATAAAGGCCATTCTCACTGCAGTTAAGTGATATCTCATTGTGGTTTTGATTTGCATTTCCCTGATGATTAGAGATGTTGAACATTTTTTCATATGTTTGTTGGCCATTATTCTGTCTTCTTTTGAGAAGTTTCTGTTCATGTCCTTTGCCCATTTTTTGATAGGGTTGTTTGATTTTTTTCTTGCTGATATTCCTGCGTTCTAAATAGATTCTAGTTATCAGCCCTTTATCAGATGTGTAGTTTGTAAAAATTTTTTCCCATTCTGTGGGTTGTCTGTTTGCTCTCTTGACAGTTTCTTTGGCTGTGCAAAAGCTTTTTAATTTGATCAGGACCCATTTGTTTATTTTTGTTGCTTTTGTGATTGCCTTTGCGGTCTTCTTCATAAATTCTTTGCCTAGGCCAATGTCTAGAAGAGTATTTCCAAAATTTTCCTCTAGAATTCTAATAGTTTCACACCTAAGGTTCAAGTCTGTTACCCAGTGTAAGTTGATTTTTGTGAGAGGTGAACGGTGTGGGTTTGTTTCAGTCTTCTACATGTGGCTATCTAGTTTTCCCAGCACCATTTATTGAATAAGGATTCTTTTCCCCAGTGTATGTTTTTGTCTGCTTTGTCAAAGATTAGTTGGCTATATGAGGATGGTTTTATATGTGGGTTCTCAGTTCTGTTCCACTGGTCAATGTCCCTGTTCTTGTGCCAATCCCACGCTGTTTTAATTACTATAGCCTTGTAGTATAGTCTGAAGTCTGATAAATTGATACCTCCTATTTTGTTTTTATTGCCTAAGATTGATTTTGCTATACAGGGTCTTCTCTGGTTCCATACAAAGCCTAAAATTATTTTTTCTATATCTGTGAAAAATGGTGATGGTATTTTGATAGGGATTGCTTTGACTCTGTAGGTCACTTTGGGTAGTATAGACATTTTAACAATGTTGATTCAGCCAACCCATGAGCATGGTATATTCTTCCATCTGTTTACATCCTCTGCTATTCCCTTCTTCAGTGTTTCATGGTTCTCCCTGTAGAGGTCTTTTCCCTCCTTACTTAAATATATTCCAAGGTACTTTATTTTCTTTGTTGCTATTTGAAGGGAATTCAGTCTTTGATTTGGTTCTCACTCTTGCTGTTGTTGGCGTATATGAATGCCTCTGATTTGTGTGTATTGATTTTGTATCCTGAGACTTTACCAAATTCATTTATCAGATCAAGGAGTCTCTTGGTTGAATCCTTGGGGTTTTCTAGGTATAATATCATGTCATCAGCGAAGAGTGAGAGTTTGATCTCTTCTGCTCCCATTCGGATGCCCTTAATTTCGCTCTCTGATTGCTGTAGCGAGGACTTCCAGCACTATGTTGAACAGGAGTGGAGATAGTGGGCAACCTTGTCTTGTTCCAGTTCTAAGTGGGAATGCTTTCAATTTTCCCCCATTCAGTATGATATTGGCTGTGGGTTTGTCATATACGGCTTGCATCATTTTTAGGTAAGCCCCGTCTATGCCTATTTTGAGCGTTCTTATCATAAAAGGGTGTTGAATTTTGTCAAATGCTTTCTCTGCATCTATTGAGAGGATCATATGGTCTTTGTTTTTGCTTCTGTTTATATGGTGAATTACATTTATAGATTTGTGTATGTTGAACCATCCCCGCATCCCTGGGATGAAGCCCACTTGGTTGTGATGAATTATTTTCATGACAAGCACCTGGATTTGATTGGCTAGGATTTTGTTGAGAATTTTTGCATCTATATTCATAAGGGATATTGGTCTGTAGTTTTCTTTTTTTGTTGCATCCTTTCCTGGTTTGGGTATCAGGGTTCTGTTAGCTTCATAAAATATGTTGGGGAGGATTCCATCCTTCTCGATGTTGTGGAATAATTTCTGCAGGATAAGCACCAGTTCTTCTTTGTAGGTGCAGTAAAATTCGGGTGTGAAACCATCTGGTCCAGGACTTTTCTTTTTAGGAAGGTTTTTTTTGCTGTTTCAATTTCAGTACTTGATATTGGTCTATTCACAAATTCTATTTCTTCCTAGTTGAGCCTAGGGAGGCTGTGTATTTCTAAAAAATTGTCCATTTCCTCCATGTTTTCCAGTTTGTGTGCATAGAGGTTTTTGTAGTATTCATATATTATATCTTGTATCTCTGTGGCATCAGTTGTAATTTCTCCGTTATTGTTCCTGATGGAGATTATTAGGGAATTTTCTTTTCTTCTTTTCGTTAGTCTAGCCAATGGTGTGTCAATTTTGTTTATTTTTTCAAAGAACCAACTTTCTGTATAGTTTTCCTGTTGTCAATTTCATTTCGTTCTGATTTGATCTTAATGATTTCACTTCTTCTGCTGGGTTTGGGATTGGTCTGTTCTTCTTTTTCCAGCTCTTTGAGATGATTCATTAGGTTGTCTATTTGTGATCTTTTCGAATTTTGGATATAGGCATTTATGGAAATAAACTTTCCTCTCAGGACTGCTTTAGCTGTATCCCACAGGTTTTGGTAACTTGTGTAACATTTGTTGTTTAGTTCAAAGAATCTTTTGATTTCCATCTTGATTTCCTCGTTTATGAAGTGATCACTCAGCAGAAGGTTGTTTAGTTTCCATGACTTTGTGTAGAAATGAGGACTCCTGTTAGGATAGATTTCTACATTTATTCCATTGTGGTCTGAAAAGATACATGATATAATTTCTATTTTTTAAAATTGTTTTAGACATGCTTTATGTCCTAGGATATCAATCTTGGAGAATGACCCATGAGTTGATGAGAATAATGTATAATCAGTGGTTTTGGCATAGAATGTACTGTAAATGTCAATCAGGCCCATTTGTTCTAGGGTTCTGTTTAAGTCCATTATTTCTTTGTTGATTTTCTGTTTGGACGATCTGTCCTGTGCTGTCAGGGGGTTGTTAAAGTCTCCAACTATTATGTTGTTGTTGTTTATCCATTGTGTAGATCAAGTAGAGTTTTATTTATGAATCTCGGTGCACAAAGGTTGGGTGCACATATATTTAGAATTGTTATGTCTTCTTGTTGAACTGTACCCTGCACCATTATATAGTGACCTTCTTTGTCTTTTATTACTTTTATTGATTTAAAGACCAAGTTATCTGTGATCTGCACCACCATGCCAGCTTTCTTTTGGCTTCCATTTGCTTGAAATATTGTTCTCCGCCCCTTTATCTTTAGTCTAATTGCATCCTTGCAGGTTAGATGTGTTTCCTGAAGGCAGAAGATACTTGGCTTGTGTTTTATTTATCCATTCAGCCAGCCTATGTCTCTTGAATGGGGAGTTAAAGCCATTCACATTTATTGAGATAACTGATAGGTGGGGAAGATTTCTGTTCATTATGTTGGGTTGAACTTTGTTGCTTTGTTTTCTCTCTTGAGCCATTGTAGTGTCTGGGCTTTGATCTTTAGCTTGCAGTAGATTTACATTCGTGAGTGTTTATTGTGCTGATCCGTGGGTAACACTGTTTTGAGTACTTCTTGAAGGGCTGGTCTTGTTTGGTGAATTCCCTCAGTCTTTACTTATCTGAGAATGTCTTGATTTCTCCTTCATATACAAAACTTAGTTTTGCAGGGAATAAGATTCTAGCTGGGTATTGTTCTGTTTCAGAAGAGTGAGAATGGGGCCCCAGTCTCTCCTTGCTTGTAAAGTTTCAGTAGAGAAGTCTGATGTTATTTGAATTGGCTTTCCCTTGTATGTTACTTGCTTCTTTCATCTTACAGCTCTTAGAAGGGCCTCTTTAGTTGATATTTTGGTCAGTCTTATGACTGCATGTCGTGACATCTTCCTATTTGCATTGAATCTCCCAGGGGTCCTCTGAGCTTCTTGAACTTCTATATCGAGAATTTTAGCAAGGCCTGGGAAATTTTCCTCTATTATATTTTCAAATATGCTTGTCCAACCCGTGATTGTTGTCTTCTTCCCCTTCTGGTAACCCTACGACCCTCACATTAGGTTTCTTCACATAATCCCACAGCTCTTGTAGGCTTTGCTCTTTTCTCTTGTTTCTCTGCTCTATCTCTGTGACTGTTTTATTTAGTTGGAGGGTGTTATCTTCAATCTCTGGGATTCTTTCTTCTGTTTGATCTACCCTGTTCTTGAGACTTTCCACTGTATTTTGTAGTTCCCTGAATTGATTCTTCATTTCCAGGAGTTCGGTTAAACTTATCTTCATTGTGTCTATTTCTTTAGTGAACTTTTGTTTTAGGTCCTGGAGGCTTTTGTGATTTCTTTGTGTGGTTATTGAGTTGTTCTTGCAGGTCAGTGAGTTTTCTATGATCCACATATGAAATTCCTCTTCTGTCATTTTGGTTGCCTGATTTTGGTTGGTGTCCGTTTCTCAGGGGCTGGCGCTCCTCTTTCGGAGTGTGGTTTCCCTTTGGTTCTTCATGTTTCCAGTGTTCCTTCGCTGATTTCTTCCCATGTTGAGCAGTTGTTGCTTCTTTCTTTTAGGTTTCTGTTTTGGTATTCACATGCCTTGTTTAGTTTCTGAGCCGGTAGGTGGTGTCTGTGGTTGAAATTTGACCACTCCCTGTATAAGGAATCAGTAGGTGCCGTGAAGAGGGTGTGTAGGGTTTCCTCTCTGTCAGTAGGTGGCGCTTGCTTGGAGGACCAGGCTACACTGTTGTTTTTGTGTCCTGTGACCAACTCTTGTTCCTGTAGAGAGGCACTCTAGTGCCTCTGGTGGTGGGTGGTGCCCTGGGACTTCCAGGTGTGTCCTTTTCTCCCCCTCAGAGAGGGCTGGTCTAGGAGAGAGTCTGGGTGGAGCTGCATTGGGTAAGCCTGCCCTCAGACACCACCAATATCATTAGCAGGGGTCAAAGTTCTGTTCTCTGCTTCCAGGAAAAGCTGCCAGGGAGGGGCTGGAATGTCCCCCGCTCAGTCAGTAAGTCTGTGTGTGTGGTTGGGCTGTCTGAGATCTGCAGTCTGGAGCAAACCTCGCTTCTTTCCACCCTCCCCAACTCTGCAGCTACTCCTGGGTCTCTGCCAGCAGGCCAGACCACACGTCACCAGGCCTCCCCTGACCATGATGCCAGCCGGGAGGTTCCTTGAGCAGGAACGCCACCTGGGCTGGGTGCAAGGCCTCCCTTTGGGAGGAGGGTTGCCCTCTAGATTGCTGATCTCCCTCTGAAGGCACACACACCTCAGTAGGCTGTTCACAGATATCCCTTCTGTGCCCCGGGCAATGCGAGACCTGGGTGCATGGGATCTGGTCTGCAGGTCTGACCTCTGGGCCCCAGAGTTCAAACTATATCCCCACCAGGGAGAGGAGTGCCAGTCCCAATTCACCCACGGGGAGCCCAAGCTGGGTCTATGTCTCTCAGCCTCAGGGTCTGACCCCTTCTCCTGGGATCACTGGGCCAGCAGCACCTGGGAGGGCTGGCGGGTAGGGAGCTCACCGTCTGAATTCCCCTCAGTCAGTTGTAGGGTCCAAAAGGGAAGGTCCCATTCCCTGGAGGTGCCTCCGGCTGGTGGCTGTATTGTCTCTCTTGGCAGCCGGGGATAGGGTCAGGGGAGGGGAGAAGGAGGCAATATGGCCCCTGCCGCGTGGCTCGGGTCTGTGCACACAGAGGTGCCCCAGGGAGTTGGGAGCCTGGTGCCGTGTCCGCTACAGGCTTACCACTCACTGGCGGTGGCCGTCTCTGGGCTGGTGTCCGCAGGTCTCTCCACCTGCTGGGGAGCCACCAGCAGTCCGAGGTGCAGGGGAGGGGAGAGTTAATCGCTGCACCTACCCTTCCCGCTGGTCTCTGGGCTGCTCCGGAGGTCTCTGCTTCCAGTTCTCCTCCACAACCTCCTCCCGTGGAGTCTCCCGTGGTCTCAGGTACCCCTCCTTCTTACCCTCGTCTGCTATATGCTTGTCTTCTTGCTTCTTTCTTCTAATTTCTGCTAGAATCTGTCTTTTGAGCAGAGACACTCTGTCTGGCGGCGTTTCTCATCTGCCATGTTGATTCGGATCCCCCCATTTGTTTTTTAATACTATATAACAACCCAATTTTATCATGAAACAGTTTAAAGTAAGGTACTAGCTCTAGTAGCTTTTTAAAATAGATTCCTTAAGATATTCTATGTAGATTTTTTTTTTTTTTTTTGCGAATAAAAAGTTTTACTTCTTCATGCCCCATGAATTATTTTCTTTTTCTTGCTTTATTGTACTATTTGGGGCTGAATAGAGATGGGGAGAAAATAATTCTTTCTTGTTCCATATCTATAGGGTTAAGTATTCTGACTTTCAACATTAGGTATAATGTTAGCTCTAGAGTTTTTGGTTTTTTTTTTTGTTTTGTTACTTTCATTTTTAGTTAACAATGACTTCATTTAAAATGACTATTGCAATAGGGAGAATGCCCCCAACCATAATACCTATGATTATCTAAATGGTCAGACAGAAAAGGTTTTTCTTTTACAGAGAGGAGTAAGGAAGGCTAAAAAGGACCTAGAGTAGGGCAGTAAGATGAGTAGGTGGCATGATTGACAGATAGACAGTTTGAACACGATTGAAAGATAAAACTCTTCCTTTGAGGTTTGGAAGGTTTGTAAAGGAGGAAGTGTTCCATAGTCCAATGGTTTCTTTTTTGTTTCTTATTTGATTTTTCCAGATGACTGTTATCAGTTTAAGAAGTTACCTTTAATACCAGGTTACTGAGGATTTTTGTCATAAATATATTTTGAATCCTCCAAATCTGTTTTCTGATTCAGAGGAAATTGTGTGTATTTATTTTTATCTTTTGTCTCTTAATATGGAGACTAATTCTTACATCTGGAGAAACAGGTGAATACAGAGTCACAGCTACGATCTGCTCAGTAGGAACAGAAGCCACTGAAATCATAAATTGGCAGGGTGACAAGTCCTGATGAGCTCCTGAACGCAGCCAGGATGGTGTGAGAAGAGAAGGTCCTGAGGGATAGAGCCCAAGGGGCACCTCATGCATTCATTGGTTTCTATCTCTAGGAACCCCACTAAAGTTTCCAGAGTAGAGCCAAGAGAGAATCCCTCCTGGTTTGGCAAAAGGTTGGAAAAAATAACCGTGGTGAAGCATACCTAGGGCCTTCTCCATATCAAAGATCTGTTCTTCAGGCAAAAAGACTTTATTAGAAACATATTCCACCTGGAGTAAGGGCACGCTCCCCCACTAGCCTTCTCTAGCATTCCTGTCTCATCTAAGGGGGAAAAATCTATGCCACGGGGAAACACCTATGATAGTCACAGCACAGACACACCACTGACTAAAAGACTGAGAATGAGTAATAAGATTATAGAACACTTTTCCCAACACCTTGTCACCACACCAACAGGGCTTCAGTAAAATAACAGAGAGTTATAGTGGAATGAGTTTCAGGCATAGATTTTCTCTGAAGGATAGTAATTAGGGGATTCACAGTCAAAAGGGGAGACTTAAATAAGGACATTAGAGGAATCTACAGCCTCTGAGACTTATAGCTTCTATAAATAATGACACATATGAACTCCTACATAGATCGACATAAATCCTCATGCTAATGGAATATTTACCTCAGTTTCTACTACCTAATACAACATGTGTGGTAAGCAATAAAAAATTTTAAAAGAGGCCACAAGGAAAGACAGACACCATCTTAAGAGACAACATAAGGATCAGAACTAGACTCAGATGTGGCACAGATGTTGAAATTATCAGATAATTTAAAATAACTATAATTAATAAGTCATCTAACTAACTCCCGGCAAACTTTGCAGTGCTACTCCATCCAAGCACCTGTCCTCAGAGATCACAGCTGGCACAAAAATACGTAAAAAATAGTAATGGCTCATAATCCATGTAATAAAATGTAGATTGATATGGTACACCTTTGATTATGATCCTTGTATAGTGTTCTGACCAAGAATGCTAACCTAAAGGTAATTGTGAGGAAAAAGTAGACGATCCCATATGAAGGAACATTTTCTTAAGTATCTAGCCTATGTTCTTCAAAAATATCAATGTCATGATTGACAAAAAGACTGAAGAACTGTTTCAGGTTATAAAAATCTAAAGGAACATGACAAGTAAGCCCCTTACCTGATCCTGGACTGCATCTTGTTCTGGAAGGGAGGAATGCTATAAATAAACAACACTTATTGATTCAAATAAACAGAAAAAAGGAGCATGGACAAAATTAGATGCAATTATTAATGCCACTATTCATTTTCCTGTCTCTGATGCCTAAACTGTGGCAAAGGGTTCCAACACGGGGAATCAGGGTAAAGGTTATTTGAGAGTTTTTCATAATCTTCTTATGACTTCTCTGTAAGTTTGAACTTATTTCAAAATAAAAGAATGTATATCCAAGTAAAATAAAATTATAACAAATAAACCACATTAAGTATCCAATAATTGCAAATTATATTTTAAATCATATTTAATATCAAATCAATATGCTCATAATTTAATGAAAAAAGTGCTATTTTAATTCAAAGGTTTGAGACCTTATTGGCCCTACATGCTGAAAGTCAGTATTCCCTAACACAAACTACCTACTTGACTTTTATTTTGAAATTTGTTTGTTTCTTTGGCAAGATTCCAGTTGACTCATATTCATGAAAAAATAAACCAATATTTCAAGAATATTAATAATCATAGTAACAGCATTGTATAAATATTAATAATCTTATTTAATTCTATACACTACAGTTCATATCATTAACTCTCCATGTAAGAGATATCAAGTTCTATTAACTAAAATATTTTCTTGGGACTGTGTAGTAGAAAAATGACATTTTGCTAACTATATCTCTAGTAGCCAAATTTATTTTGGAAGGACCTACCTATACGTTTTTAGCTGATGCTAATGCTGGTAAGATTAGCTAAAACAAACAAACAAATGAACACATAAACAAAAACACTCGTCGCTTCCAAATTCTTACAGCTGTATCTTTAAAAATGACTTTAGTTTTATTACTTCTACAATGAGAGATTTTAACAGATCACCAATAAGATTTGTTTTGCTTTTCATTTGAGATGACTCCTGCTGTATAGCAAAGTTCTCAAAGTATGTTGTGCATCTAAATCACTAAGTTGATTGAGTAAATGCACATTTTCTAACTTCACCAGAGACCCTCTAAGTCAAAGAAGTCATAAAGAAGGCTTTACGGGATTCTTTATTTTTAGCCAAATGCCCAAATGATTATTACACAGTATATTATAAAGTTTTGTTACCATTACTTAAGTACTTCTGATAAAAGGCTGCATCATGTCCTTCATAGTATATTTCAGAATGTTTTCTGGGACCTACATTGGAAACAGGTGTTTCCTACCTACAGCAAAAAACACTGATTATAACACTAATGGTCTGAAGAGATAACTACTTAATAAGGTTATTCAAAAAATATTTAAGATGTTTTCCTTTGGGGAATTCTAAGGTATTAACCAAGTGCCTTACAAAATAATTTGTTGTGGGCCCTTTGGCTACAGAAGGTTTCAAATGACGTCAAATTTGAAATGAAAGAAAGGCAATTACTTTCCTGGTTTTAATATGTGTCCTTCCATGTGAAGAAGCCACCACAGCTTTGCAGAGATCTTTGCATCCTTTATCAGAAGCCTAGACATGCAACTATATGTTGTGAATACAGAGAGTTTACAAAGGAAGCCAGATGTTCTGTTTTAATTTCAGACCATCAGCTGGTACATTGAACTTTTTCTTTTGGGAGAAAAATTTACACCCTCATGTGGATTTGGGATTATCTCCTTAAGTACATCTGGTAAGTCATCCTCTGAACAGGTGTGAAGAAAATTGTCCACATTTTAAGGTATGAATTTCAAATTTCTATTGTAAATTGTTAGAATACTCTGTTCCAAAAAAAATTTAAAGTCTTGTAGATATTAAGGAAACTTAGGGTAACACCAAAAATGATGAAATTTAATGGCCATTTTTTCTACCCTACTTCCGTTTTGTTCTTCTTTGTGTATTTCTCCAGATTGATCACTGGAACAGGCTAATAAATGTCTTAAGATTTCTTTTGTCACTCTACTACACATTCGCCAAGTTCACCACATACAGCTTCTCCGCACATGTCCATTGCCTTTATTTTTTGAGCTGTATTTCTTAAAGTGTCCTCTCTGTAGGTCTTTGTCTACTACTTTTCATTTCGGTGTCAGCCTCCAGCTCACCCACATGGTTAATCTCTAAGATTAACCGTTTTTCACCTGGTTAATCTCTAAGATAACACTTTTTTGTTATCTTATACCTGTCGCCATGTTAGTTTTATGTTGTTTATTGATTTATTTTTCTTTATTGTCTGCCTCCTTCCAATAAGAACAAGCTTCCATATTTTACTTTTTAATCTCTCCTATGTAGTGTGATGTCTGATACATAAGGAACACTTCCTGTTAAAGAATAAATAAATAACTCTGCACTTGTAATTAATAATCTAGGGACATATTTTGAACACTGAAAGAAGATATTTGATAGTATTAAAAATGAATTATAGACAACATAACATGATAAAAATAAAATATAAAATATTCTGTCAGAATTGGAAAGGCATTTGTCATGGTGCCCTCTCAAGAGTTCTTTACAGACAAACCAACCTCCAGGAAGCCCTCCTGATAATGTGGCTCTAGTACACATTGTGTGCATTCAAAGAACATGAAAGTTTGCTAAATGATTCCTTCTTTTTATTCCCATAGTAAATTAGGCATTTACTATGTTAGGATTTCATGACCTCAAGATAATACAAACATTGAACAACAAATCATTGTTCATAATATCTTGCTTATGACTTCAGAAATAGAGAAAGCTATTTTCCAATGTTGGATTATTTAATACAAGTGTGTGTGAGTTCATGATTGCAATGACATATGAGAACTGTTATTTGCACCTATGTAGAGCATTACGAATACTAACACACTCTAAAGACGTGGGACTTTGGATTGTTTCTCTGAAAGCAAAGGGTATGTTATGAAGCTAGGCACCACAATAGTTTGGTGCAAATGCCCAGTGGACTGGGCAAAACTCTGTGTTTAGTCAAGTTATATCTATCTTTTAACAAATTACATTTAAGCCTATAGGATCAGGTGAAACTCTTAAAGAGACTAATTGACTTCATACATTATTCATGGAATTGTTTTATCTTAAATAAAAGAATAATTTTCAAGTAAATGCAGAAGTATTTAAGGTAAGTACATGATTCTTTCAGCTGAATGCTTCTGTATGTCAATATGATTCTTGTTAGACTATACACATAAATTTTTCTCTTTTTTTTGTGTGTGTGTATCTCCTCACCTTGACAGACTATGAAGAGAGGCGAGTATGGCCAATGTCACCTTGGTGACAGGATTCCTTCTTGTGGGGTTTTCTAACATCCAGAAGCTGCAGATTTTATACGGTGTGCTCTTACTAGTGGTTTACCTGGCAGTCCTAATGAGTAACCTTATCGTCATCACTCTTATTACACTAGACCTGCAACTCAACACACCCATGTATTTCTTCCTGAAGAATTTGTCCTTGTTAGATGTCTTCCTTGTGTCTGTCCCAATCCCAAAATTCATCATCAACAGCCTAAGCCACAACAATTCCATTTCCATTCTAGGATGTGCCTTCCAGTTACTTTTAATGACTTCCTTCTCAGCAGGTGAGATATTTGTCCTTACTGCCATGTCCTATGACCGGTATGTAGCCGTCTGCTGTCCCCTGCACTATGAGGTGACCATGAATGATGGTGCTTGTGTGCTGATGGCAAGTGCTTCCTGGGCCATCGGAGGACTCTTTGGAGCTGTGTACACAGCCGGCACATTTTCCATGCCTTTCTGTGGCTCCGGTGTGATCCTACAGTTTTTCTGTGATATCCCTTCATTACTGAGGATTTCCTGCTCTCAAACACTCATGGTAATTTATATAAGTATTGGAATTGGTACATGTTTAGGCATGTCTTGTTTCATCTGTATTGTGATCTCTTACATTTATATTTTCTCCACTGTGCTGAAGATTCCTACCACTAAAGGTCAGTCGAAAGCTTTTTCCACATGTCTCCCCCATCTTGTTGTTTTCACTGTTTTTATCATAACTGCTTGTTTTGTTTATCTCAAGCCACCTTCAAATATACCATCTGTCATTGACAGGCTGCTTTCTGTGATTTACACTGTGATACCTCTAATATTTAATCCTGTAATCTACAGCCTGAGGAACAATGACATGAAACAGGCTCTCATAAGATTGGTGCGAAAAATGTGTGGTCAAGAGGCTCACCTCATCTAGCGTTTCTAAGTGTCTGTCAATGATATAGTGCCTTACAGACCACAAGGAATTTTTCTTAATTTTAACTTCAGAATAACCAGATAGAAAAAAGCAACACACTCATGTTTTGCCCTGAGGAAGTAAACACTGAAGAGCCTAATTGCTTCTAAGGTCAGATACTTGCATTACATAAGGATGACACATAGACGTCATGGTATTAATTTGGTGCTCTTCTATGATAAAGCATCTCTCCCTTTGTGGTATAGCTTTCTGAAAGAATCAGTTCTGTTCTTCGTAAGTTTTTTTTTTATTTTTGACCATTTAAAAACTCATTTTCTCTATTTTTTTTCGCTGAAAACGAACAAAAAATATCGAGGTGGTTTGATGGGTATAGTACCACGCATTTGAGGTACCAAGACAAAATTCACACACGACTTCTCCGAATGTCTGTCTAGTGCTAAGGCAGAACGATAGCGGGCAGAGACAACACAGCAGCTTAAGGCCACTCTGGGTGTGTGCCCAGGTCCACAAACAGTCCTCAGAGACATCTGATGCAGAGACAAAACCCTGGAGGAAGACACACCTGAGCCGAGTTCTCAAAGGCAAATTGTGGTCACTCAGGTAAATAGTGTTTCTGGGAAAACACCAGGTAGAGTTCTGGAGCTCTAAGAACTGGGTGTGTCTGTGTCTACATGTCTGTAATTCAGAAAGAAAACCTCTCCCTATGTGAAAAATAATGTTTTTAATCTGAGTCTACAAAGAAGCTTTGAAATGTGTTAAAATTGTTACAGAAGTCACTCAGTTGTGACAGGCTGCCTTTGGTTTATCCACTAGTGCCTACAATTTAAGAAGTTTTTCAATATCTTCTATGGAATCTATCTAGAGCAGGGGTCTTCAACCTACGGCCCACTGGCCACATGTGGCCCACCAAGGACATTTATCCGGCCCACTGGGTCTTTTTGCTGTCGTTGCCTGTCCTGCTTAGCAGACGACTCGTCCTGGGCCCACAGTGTGCACTCTCCAACGGTCTGAGGGACAGTGAACTGGCCCCCTGTTTAAAAAGTTTGAGGACCCCTGAAAGATTGTATGTCTTATCAGAATAACTTTCTGAATTTAACAATGGATTTGTTATGGTCTTTATTACCTAACAAAAGATACATGGGTTTCTAAAATTTTTCAATGATATTATGCTCTTTTTCAATCATGTTACCAATATTTTGTTGTCACTTGAATTAATTAGATGGCCAGGTTTTATTTCTCAGTCACATGTGATCTTATTTACTCATGTCTCAAATATTTTCTGACAATTATTTTGATTTTTACCACAACAAAATCAGATTGTAAGAAAATGTAAATTACATTAAATTAAATTAAACTTTCATAGTATCTCTTACACATAAAATTTTCTTTAATTTTTCTTTGAGGAAAATCTACATTAGAAAACCTATAAGAAGACTGCTATGAGACAACTTTTATTGCTTGAGAGACATTTTATCCACATAAGTCCACCTGCATGCTCCATACATTTCCTCCCCAACCCTCCCATAGCTTGTCAACACCACGCTCCAGAAGCTCCAAGCCTCGAATTCTTTCTATAGCCCAGGATGCTGTATAAGCTTCAATCACAGGGCCCTGATTTGTCATATTTTGTAGGACTTTCCTGTGTAAGTGCATAATTAAATGTTTTTTCCTATGTTAGTCTGTCTTGTGTCAATTTAATTTGGAGTCAAGTCAAAGAGCCTAGAAGGGTGGAGGAAAGCTATTTTCTATCCTATACAAACACATCAATGGTGATACACCTTAAATTAAAATTCAGTTGTCTAGAATAATTTGTAAGCTTGCAAGTGATTGGATATAAAAAAATTTCTAGAGTTCAGGAAATAGTTCTCTATATAAATCACGGCATGTATTTTGACGTTTCTTCTAGTTCTACCCTAGCGCAAACCTCCTAAGACCACTATGGGCATACCTGTAGTCTAGCAAAGTCAGGTTTATTGACTCATTGCAACTAGGGAGGCTGCAAACCACGTGGATCATGTTTAATGAATCATGATTCATTAAACAAAGTAAAGACAGAGTTATTTTAGATTGGGGGATGGGTAAAGTTGAGGTGAAATGTAAAGGAAGGGGTGTTTTTACAGGCCTAAAGCAAAGCAAGACTCCTTATAAAGGGTCAACATCAGATCTGGACACAAATGTTTCCTCCAAAACAATAAAATTAAGATAAATGAGGAATTTTGTGTCCAGAAACCTTTTATCTGAAGCTTTGCTGTGGGGTGGAAAGTGAGGTTGGATGTTTCTGTAACAGTAAATTAGGTACTACTAGAAAAGGTGAGATATTTCATTCTTATCCATATAGTTGAAAACACAAAGTTTCTGATATCTATGATTTTAAAGAAGAAAATTTCTCAGTGAGAAAATAGTAATCACTAAAATAAGCCAGAAATTATGACACTTTACAACTGCAACTCGTCCTGGGTAGAATTGTTTCCTGTTACATTTATAATAGGCTTTTTTCCTTCCCTCCTATTTTAGTCTGATGAATAGCCAGGCAGATTTTAATTTTTTATTCAGAGCTAATTTTTAATTTCTAGTCACATCATGCTTTATATTACCTAATTATGTTTTAGTTAAGGTCATTAGTTTAATTTTATTCTGTTACTTGTTTTAATGACTTTTTATTTGTTTGTGTGTTTTTATTTGTTTTTTGTGTTTTGGGTTTTTAAATTTATTTTTATTTCAGGGTATTATGAGGGTACAAACATTTTGGCTACATTTTTTGACTTTGCCTCAGCCAAGTGAGGATTAGAGGCATGCCCTTCCCCTCTACAATGCTCACCTTGCCCTTTAGTTGTGAGTTTACCACCCCTCCCAACCCCTTAATCCCTGGAGAATATTACTACCATGTGAGCACCATAGCATTGATCAGTTTTTGCCAATTTGATGGCGAGTATAAGCGGAGCCTATTCTTCCAATCTTGTGATACCTCACTTTGGATAATGGGCTCAAGCTCTATCCAGGAAAATATAAGAGGTGCTAGATCACCATCATTTCTTATAATTGAGTAATATTCCATGGTAAACATATACCAAATTTTAATAGTCCACTCATGGATTGACAGGCACTTGGGTGGTTTCCATGCCCTTGCAATAGTGAATTGTGCAGCTATAAACATTTGGGTGCAGATGTCTTTATTATAGAATGTCTTCTGTTCTTTTGGGTAGATGCCTCATAGTGCTATTGCTGGATTGAATGGTATTTCTATTTTCAGCTCTTTGAGGTACCTCCAAATTCTTTTTCACAGAGGTTGCACTAATTTTCAGCCCCACCAGCAGTGTAAGAGTGTTCTTGTCTCTCCACATCCACACCAGCATTTATTGTTTTGGGATTTTTTTGATAGAGGCCAGTCTCACTGGGGTTAGGTGATATCTCATTGTGATTTTGATTTGCATTTCTCTAATGATTAGAGATGTTGAGCATTTTTTATATGTTTGCTGGCCTTTATTCTATCTTCTTTTGAAAAGTTTTTGTTCATTTCCTTTGCCCATTTATTGATGGGGTTGTTGGATTTTTTCTTGTTGATCTTTTAAAGTTCTAGATAGATTCTTGTTATCAGCCCTTTATCAGATGTGTAGAGAGCAAATATTTTCTCCCATTGTGTAGTCTATTGACTCTAATGATAGTACCTTTGGCTGTGCAAAAGTAAAGAGCTAAATTTTTAAATCTAATCACAAAGTAGAACACATAATAGAAAAATATATTTCTTTCTACCCAAAAGAGCAAAAGCTATTCTATAATAAATACAGATGCACCCTAATGTTTATGGCAGCTCAATTCACTATTGCAAAGATGTGGAAAAAACCCAAGTGCCAATCAATTCATGAGTGGATTATTAAAATTTGGTATATGTATAGAATAGAATATTACTCAATTATAAGAAATGACAGTGATCTCTTACATTTTCCTGGATAGAGCTTGAGCCCATTATCCAAAGTGAGGTATCACAAGATCAGAAGAATAGGCTCCACTTGTACTCACCATCAAATTGGTACTGACTGATTAACACTATGGTGCTCACAGGGTTGTAATATTCTCCAGGGATTAGGGAGTTGGGGGAGGTAAACTCACAGCTAAAGGACATGGTGAACATGGTAGAGGGGCAAGGCATGCCTCTAACCCTCGCTTTGGTGAGGCAAAGACATAAAATGTAACCAAAATGTTTATACCTTCATAACACCCTGAAATAAAAGAAATAAAGAAATAAATTTTAATAATTTATTATTAAATTTACATAACCACATAAATACAATTTAATTGTAATGTGGGTAGGTTTTTTAATACTAAAAAGATACTTTCAGAATAAAACAGACTAAATTTAAAGAAAAAAAGAAAAATATTTTTATGGACAAAAGAAACAGTAAAAAATGTTAATGAGAAATTTAATAGATTTAGTTCCATCAAAATAAAATTTCCAGTACATCCAAAGTTATATAAACAAAATGAGACAGAAAGCCAAAATACTATATATAAAATATTTACTGTCTTATATTTGCTAGGATTTTTTTAGGCAGTTGAGATACTTAGTGAACAAATAGAAAAAAGATCCCCAAATGCACAGGCTTCATTTTATTGGAAGATTTTCAATAAGAAGTATTTCAAAAGTTTCATATAATAAAATATACATTAGTTAGGCATGTATACAATTTTTATATAACATAATTTTAGTTGAAATTTTAAATTAAATTATTTAATTGAAAGAATTTTAAATTAAATTAATTGAAAAAAATTAAATTAAATTAATTTTAAAAATGTTAAATTAAAATTATACATTAAAATGTTTACTTTAAAGAAGTTTTAATTAAAATATTATAATTTATTATGAGAAATTGATATTTAAAGAATATAAATATTATTCAATGAATAATTTCTTCCTTATCACCCAATTAATAGATAAATAATTCATACATTTGATGCTTATCTTCTCCCTCCCGTCCAGAGGAGTATGCTGAGTTTGGACTTAAGTATTTCTATGTGTTTCTTTATACTTCTATGACATTGTAAGCTTTCTTAAAATACGTAGTATAGTTTATGTATTTTCAACTTAAATATTGCATACTTCATGCATTTTTATGCAAACTGGTTTTCCTATCACAAAATCATTTGTAAGATATCCAAGTTAATCATTTTAGCTTAGTTCATTTTACTGCTGTGTAATATTCCACTTTAAAAATCACACTATTATGTAATTTTAGCAGTTTATGATGAGTATTCATGTTGTTTCCAATTAGCTTGCAATTCTAAACAATTCTGCTATTCAAAATTCTTTATATATTGTCTATGTGTAAGATAGCCTCTCTAGGAATTATATATTTGAATTGTGGATATGCCTATTTTTAACTAATTGAATATTTATACTTGCTAGAAGCTCTCAGCAAGACAAAATACCTAGAGTAACATATGTAAAGTCCATAAAATATCCCTTTCCTATTCCAGTAACTTTACATTTTGGTTGTTTAAATCAAATGACCAAAAATATTTAACACAAGATTATGTTTTTTTGAATCCCAGAAGATTCATCCATACGTACGTAATTACTGAATAGCAAATCACTTTCACTATGGATCTCATTAGGAAGAAGAGAAGTGGAGAAAATGCAAGATGCCAGAATGGCGGCTGATATAACTAGAACAAGAAAGGATTAGAGTGAAAGGACAAAAGGAAATAGAGAAAGACTGAAATCAAGTTTCAAAGACTATGGAGGATGGAGTTAACAGAAGAGTGATGAATATTAACAGAAAGAAGTATGCCATTGCATAATAAGATAGCCAAAGGAGAAAAAGAGATAGAGGGAATGATTTAAAATAAAGACATAGTATTTTTAGATAATGAAAATCATGTAATAAAAACACGAAGTAAGGTAAGGTCAATAGACACAATTTACAGAGTTTATGGCAGAAAATTGCAACTGGGTAAGTGAAAAGGCTTGCTATGTGCTTGACATGTTCTATCCAATGCTTGATTGATGGGTAAGTTTGTGATCATAAGTTTGTGCTACGTGATAAATCCGCTATGGCTTTCAGTCAATACTGAGAATCTCTTGGGGTTCTGAAATGAACTAAATGTAGTTATTTTTGATAAAGTATTGCATACTTCTATGAAAAAACATCTGTTATATTATGTATCTAAAATTGAACACTTTACAAATGTAAGAAATTAAAATGATTTATAATCAGTCAGTAAATTGTTAAAGACTCAATCTATTCACTTTTAAAAGATAAACCTGTTAATTAGTTCAAAATATTTAAAGACAATTTATTCAAACCCAATAAGTCAAACTATTTATTTCTCTGATCTTTTTATTTACATATATTTCAGAGTGTTATGGGGATACAAATGCTTTGGTCACATACATTGCCTTTGCATCACCCGAGTCACAGCTACAAGCGTGCCTGTCCCCCGGACAGCGCACACTGCTTACCTTAGGTGTGAATTCATCCATCCCCTCCCCCATCTGCCTGACACCCTATGAATGTTACTTCCATATGTGCACCTAAGTGCTGATTGATTAATACCAATTTGATGGTAAGTACATGTTGTGTTTGTTTTTCCATTCTTGTCATATTTCACTTAGAAGAATGGGCTCCAGCTCCATCCAAGAGAATACAATTGGTAGTTCACCATTTTTATGGCTGAGTAGTACTCCATGACATACATATGCCACATATTTTTTATTTTAGCATGATAAGGCGGTACCAATGTGAAGGTCACATACATTGCTATTGTCTTCCCTCCCCCCTCGAGTCAGAGCTCCAAGCATGTCCATGCCCCCACAATGCACATCGCACTTATAATGTATATATATAAACTCATCCCCTCCCCCCCACCTGCCCGACACCCAATAATTTTTTTTTATAGCATTTTGGTTACATTTTATAATTTTGCCTTCACTTAGCAAAGGTTAGAGGTATGCCCTTCCCCTCCACACTGTTCAGTGCGTCTCTCAGATGTGGATCTATCCCCTCACACCCCGAATCTCTGGTGAACACCACCCCCTTTGAGCACCGTATTGAAAATCAGTCAGTACCAATGAGACGGCGATTACATAGGGAGCCCATCCCTCTGATCTTGTGTCACCTCACTTTGGATAATGGGCTCAAGCTCTACGCAGGATAATATAAGCGGTGTTAGCTTGCTGTCATTTCTTAGAATTGAGTAATATTCTACTGTAAACATATACCAAGTTTTAATTATCCAGTCGTGAATTGAAATAAAAATAATACCATGTGTCTTCTCTGACCATAGTGGTATAAAATTAGAGTTCAATTCTAACAGAAATATGCACCATTCACAAAGTCATGGAAACTAAACAATCTACTGTTGAATAACTATTGGGTCAAGGAAGAAATTCAGAGGGAAATCAAGAGTTTCTTCAAACAAAATGACAATGGAGCCACAAGTTACCAAATTTGTGGGATATACCAAAAGCTTATCTGAGAGGAAAACTAATAGCAATGAATGCTCACTTCCAAAAAACAGAAAGATTAGATACTGACAACTTAATGAATAGACTCAAGGAATTGGAAAAGGAAGAGCAAACCAATTCCAATCCTAGCAGAAGAAAAGAAATAACTAAGATCATAGCAGAACTTAATGAAATGGAGAGCAAGAGAATTATACGGAAGATCAACAAAACCAGAAGCTTTTTGAAAAGATAAACAAAGTTGATAGCCCTCTTGCTAGACTAACAAGAACTCAAAGGGAAAGGACTCTAATAAACTCAATAAGAAACGAAAAAGGGGAGGTCACAACAGACACCACAGAAATACAAAACATAATGTTTGACTACTATAGAAATCTATATGCCCAAAAACTACATAACGATGAAGAAATGGACAAATTCCTGGATTCATGAAAACTCCCTAAGTTCACCTAGGAGGCAACAGAATTCCTGAATAGACCAATCTCAAGTGCAGAAATTGGAGTAGTAATTAACAACCTCTCTGAATTTTTTAACTCTTGTTAAGTCATATGCATTGGGTCCCTTTAGGCCATCTGAGAAGTAATACTAAAAACACTCAAATATAGCGCAATGTATACAGGTTTTTAAATATGGGTCATAATCATCACATGCTTCAAGTAAATATTAGGTCATAGTATCTAACAAATTGAGCATCACAGTTGAAGGTAAAACATTCAAATATCATTTTGTAATATGGTACTTGATATTCTATTGACTTTGTAATTTTTAGTCATCAAAAGTGATTTTTAAATTTTGAAAATAGAAAATGATTAATATAAGTATTTTATTCACGTGACTCATATAAGTTAAGATAGAATCACTTCATACTAGTCGATTTTGGAAATAACTTTGGGCAGTGATTTCTGTTTGAATATAAATTAAAATATAAAATTTTAAAGCTGCCAATCAGATAACACATGGACATATAAAAATGTCTCTGAGAGTAGCAAGTTCAAAGTTCTCTGGCTCTTGAGTCAGATCTCTGCATTGATAGTCATGGCTTCACTTTGGACAACTTCTTTAGCTTCTTTGTCTTTCAGCTTTCTCATTTGTAAAACTAGTAAGATAAAAACAAGAGGAGGCTAACAGGTTTTATAAAGATTGTGTTAGCTAGTAAACTTGTGACTGGCAAGTTAACAACTATATGTTGGCTGTTCTTATGAGTTTACATTTATATCATTGCTCCTTGACCACTTAGTTAAAAAAGAATGATTAGACAATAGCAAAAGGCATTAACAATTGAAACTGGTACCTGAATTAGAAAACAGTTGTTATATACATATTGGTGAATGATACAGATGTCAGAACATATTAGCTTAAGAAATTTGTGAAATCTATTACTTAGCATTTATTGCGAAGGATCATCTTTTATTTTATTTTATTTGTATTTCTTATTGTTCTCTCTCACTGACTTTTCTGTCATTAGAATAATTAATTTATAATATAGTTTTCTTTACTACTGTAGAAAAGAAAAAAATCTTTTTCTTCTACTCATCTTAGTTTCATTGTCTGGGACCCCCAGAACTAGCTCTACAAGACAGATTAACAAGAGAAAAACAAAAGTGCATCACACAGGCAGATGGGAGAACTTAAGGATGAGTGACTCAAAGGGATGATTAGAACTTGGGGGCTTATGTAACATTTTAACACAAAAAAAATCATGAACTTTGGGGTCTCGGGGGTGGCAGATTGTGGGAGGGCAAATATATTGGGAAACCGATGGAAGGTAAGGGTTAATTTAGCAAGATTTGCTATGTGGATTCCTCTGGTGCCTTCTCTGGGCTGATAAGAGTTCAGAGTTATCTTTGGTGATGAGGAATCACCCTGCCCATCCTGGTAGAGAGGGGTGGCCAGATAGTTTTTCTTATGTCTACATTTTCTTCCCCAGTTGTGTTCAGCTCAAAATCATCTTTGTGCCAGAGGAGCACGTTCTGAGGTAGCACATTCTGGATCCCTAATTGCCCAACCAATCATCTCTTTAAAACCTCATGTCACTTTCCTGACCTTCAGATTCTTTATTTTTAAAAGGAGAAGGATGTTAGATCTTTGCCCTCAGAATATTGTCCCCAGCCAGTAACATCTTCTGGAAGCTTGTGTGAAGTCCAGAATCACAGGCCCTGCCTTGGGAGAATGAACCAGAACCTGCATGTTGACAATACTCTAAGGTGATTCTTGTTTCCAGCAGACCCGAGAAAGACTTCATGGAAGCTCCTTCGGCCATCAATAAGGTAAACCAAATGTACGTACCCATTTACTTTGTAGACCCATCTTGTATGTAGTCTACATGTGCAGTTGGCACTGGATGTAAGTAATAAATTTGAGATTTATGGGGGAAATGATACTTGGTGTTGGTGAGTGTAAGAGTATGACACATGAGGAAAGAGGGGGAACATTCCTATTCATAAGGGAATTCCTAGAGTGAAGCCACCAAAGCCCTCAATGTCTTTGTTCAAAAATCTGTATCTCAGATGTAGGTTCTAGTTGTTTGCATGTTTGACAGTAATAGTTTCCCAACTTATCTTCTAATTTATAGACTATGTCCTCAAAAGTAGTGTCTAGAAATTATTAAAATTTTAAAAAGTAGTTTCAAAGTGATTTTCTGTTCTTAGCCTGCTTTCAGTGAACTCACTTACAAATGAACATCAGGATTTTCCAGATGCAGGAAGCAGTTGCCTTAATGTGCATTGTTCAATATGAAAATATATTTTTTTGTTGACAAGAATGTATCATATTAATAAGTTTAAACACTAAAAGTCAACCTACCATTTGATCCAGAAATCCCACTACTGAGTATTTACCCAAAGGAAAAGAAGTCATTTTATCACAAAGATACTTGCACTTCAATATTTACTGCAGCACAATTCACAATTGCAAAGATGTGGAATCAACCCAAGTGCCCATCAATTCATGAGTGGATTAACAAAGTGTGGTGTATGTATACCATGGAGTTCTACTCAGCCATGAAGAAGGATAACTTAATGCCTTTTGCAACAATTTGGATGGAATTAGAGACCATTATCCTAAGTGAAGCATCTAAAGAATGGAAAAACAAACACCACATGTACTCACTATTAAATTGGAACTAACTGATGAGCACACTTGCATAGAAGGAAGTACATCTCAAAGGAAATCAAGCAAGGGGGAAGGGAAAGGAGGGTATGGGTGAAAACCTACCTAACAGGTACAATGAATACTTTCTGGGTGATGGGCACACTTTTAACCCTGACTAGAGCCCTACAAAAGCAATCCATGTAACCAAAAACATTAGTATACCCATAATACTTTGAAATACAAAAATAAAATAAAAACATGAAATAATCAAGACAAAAATCATTTTGAAACTATATTTTTAAAAGTCTCATATTTGATTTCTGAACATTATTTTTGAAGATGAATCTTATAAATTGGAAGATCAATTTAGAAGCTGTAAGTGTCAAACATGAATGTGACTAGAACCTAGGTTGGGAGGCCAATTTTTAACAAAAGACCAAAGACAAAAAAAAAAGAAATGTTTTCATTCAAGGGCCACACAGAGTCTAGTTAAGACAGAATGAATGGAGTCAACGTGAAATGGTCATCCCTTTGTGAGTTTAGACGTAATCTACAACTGAGCTTGGGCATGGCTCAGAATGGGATGAGGAAGGCAGCGAGACTGGATTTGAATCTTGGAGCTGAAGGTAACTATCAGTGCAATCTTTGCAAAACCACTACAATTCTTTGCACACTAGTTTCCTAAACTGTTAATTGGTTATAATAATACATGTCTCATTGTTTAATTAAAATAACTGATATTAACTATGCCTAGCTTCAAGTGGAGAACAGCTACTCAGCAAATGTTAGGCCATCTCTGAACATCTGCATTTAGTTGTTGGTGCTCTTTGGTGAATCTATTTCTTTTTAATTTTTCTAGGACTGTGTGATTGGGTCAGAGGGCTCAGTGGGGGGCCTCTGGCTTCCGTTTCCTGGCTTACGTCCACAATGGACACAGACAATGAAACACTACTCCAGGACTTTCTCTTGCTGGGCTTTCCTGGGTCCTAGGCCCTTCAACTCTCTCTCTTCATGCTTTTTCTGGTAATGTACGTCCTCACAGTTGGCAGTAATATGGCTATCTTGATGTTGGTGAGTACCTCCCACCAGTTACATACGCCCATGTACTTCTTTCTGAGGAAACTCTCTTTCCAGGAGATTTGGTATACCACAGCTGCAGTGCCCAAAGCCCTGGCCATGCTACTGGGTGAAGTCATATCATATCATTTACAAGCTGTCTTTTGCAGGTGTACCTTGTTTTCTTATTAGGCTGCACAGAGTACCTCCTCCTGGCAGCCATGGATTATGCCTGCTGTCTCACCATCGGCTATCCTCTACACTATGGGACAATCATGAGCAGCCTACTCGCTGCACAGCTGGCCTTGGGCTCCTGGGTCTGTGGTTTCCTGGCCATTGCAGTGCCAATGGCCCTTATCAGTGGCCTGTCCTTCTGTGGCCCCCATGCCATCAACCACTTCTATGACATTGCACCCTGGATCATCCTGGGCTGCACCAGCACACAAGCAATAGAGCTCGTGGCTTTTGTGATTGCTTTTGTGGTCATCCTGAGTTCATGCCTCATCACCCTGGTCTCGTATGTCTACATCATCAGCACGATCCTCAGGATCCCATTTGCCAGCGGCCAAAGCAGCAAAGCCTTCTCTACGTGCTCCTCTCACCTCACCATGGTGCTCATCTGGTACAGGTCCATGATTTTCCTTCATGTCCACACCTCTATCAAAGATGCCTTGGATCTGACCAAAGCTGTCCATGTCCTGAACACTGTGGTGACTCCAGTTCTAAACCCCTTCATCTATACACTCCATAACAAGGAAGTAAGAGAAAGTCTGCTGAAGAAATGGAAGGGAAAATAAATCTCCTCCAACATAACAGAAGTCCTGTAAATTGTGTCCATATCTATGCAGAGGTTCCAAGTAAGAACAAGGAGGAACAGGGCAAATCTTTCTTGACACATGGAGAAAGAGAGAAAAAGAAAAATCAAAACCAAAACACAAACAGGACAAAAAAACTGAGTAGACTTACTCTACATTCTTATATGACAGAAATGGGAATTTCTGATCTAAGCAAATTAAGCAAAAACAACAGTATGTTGAATTAGATTCGCTCTTGAGTTTCTTTTATAAAATTAGGGGTGTATGTACAGTGAGAAGGGTGCTTTCATAAATAAACTCTAAATTGTTTCTTGTAAAAGATTTTTTAAACACTTAAGTGAGAAATTTTGAGAACTATAATTGTGAAACATGGGATATGGGAAATATGCAAAGGTTAAATGAATAAAAACATACCTGAAAACAAAGCACATAATTATTGTAACATAGTATTTTTTGATAATATGCTGTAAAATAGGTATGTTATATATATGGATTTGGAAGTTGATAATGTCAATGTGCCACATTTCTTTCACAAGGATAGTAAATAAAGCAATCCGAAAAGTGTATGATGAAAAGTAGATTTAACCACTTGGGTACCAGCGTTGACTATGGTCGACAGCCACAGATGAACGCGCACAGCGACTTTAGCCAACAGCTGTGCTATGAACGCGCACAGCCGAGCGTCGACTTTAGCCGACAGCCATGATAGGACTTTTCTGATTTTTCATTTATCAAAATAAAATTGTGAACATTTAAAAATTACGTATATGTTACCTATTCTGATTTACATTACAAGTAAAGCTGCCTATAAAGTAAAACAAGCTTTCAGTGCTTTCAAGCTTTCCTCATCACACAAGAGCAAAACGGATCCGTGGTCAATGCACAGCACACACTGCCCTGCAGACTGTGAGTGCGGCTGTGGGCGAGGTGTCGCGGCCGGTGAGCGCCGTGCCGAAGTGGTTAAGAAAAGAATGAAATGCTATCATTTGCAGAAACCTGGATAGAATTGGAGGACATTATGTTAAATGGAATAAACCAGGCACAGAAAGACAAATATTGCATGTTATCACTCATGTGTGTGAGCTAAAAAGATTGATCTCACGGAGGTGACTAGAATGGCATTTACCAGAGGCTGGGAAAGTGGTGGGGTGGGGGGCAGAAGAAGGGTTGGTTAATGGGCACAAATGTACTGTTAGCTAGAAGGAATAAGTTTTAAAACTGGATAACACAGTAGGCAATGACAGGTAAAATATTTTTGTATATTTCAAAACAGCTAGAAGAAAAGATCTGAAATGTTCCCAACACAAAGAGATGATAAATGCTTGAGGTGATGGATATCCTAAACACCCTGATTTAATCATTACACATTATATGCTTACAGAAAAATTTCACTTGTATCCCATAAATATGTACAACTATTATGCATCAAAATAAAAAAGTAGATAAATGAGACTGCAGGAAGGCTCAAATAAAGCAATAGAAGTCCTTTGTATAACAATGTATTGACCTTAGAAAAGGAAAATACTAATGGATTCTGACTATTAGCAAGTCAGCAAGGATAGAACATCCAGTGGTTTCAGGGGGGAAATAACCATAGGAGAAAGTAATCCTAGTAGCTATTTGATTTTCCTCTAAAGGACTGCATCCCTATGGAGTAAAATAATTTCCTTCTCAACCATCAGAACATGAAAGGTTCATTTCCCTCCCTCTGTTCCTTTTTCTATGGCTGTGGGTTAGAAGCAGAAAACTGGGGCTCTGGCAGGCCGCAGATATATTCTGTTTGTCCTCTTTATATTAATATTAGCTCACATATGTACAAAGTGGGCTGCTACCCCATAACCCCATATTTGTATGTATTATTTGAAACCTCTCCTGGTTTCAAAAGTGAAGTTCGGTAGGATAGAACAAGAAAACCATACGTTTGAAGGGAGTAGAACAAGATGTTTTGTTGTGAGAGTGATTCATATTAATTTTAAAAAGGTATGTCTATGTTGAAAGTCTACCTCTTAAGGTACTATAATGAAACACTGCATATCTGGTCTGTTTCCCTTATTTATTCACTCCGAGCATGAGTTTCCAATCTATGGAATTCCTATGTGTACTTTTGTGGATTTCTAAAAATCAAAATTTGTAATAAAGGTCAGATTGCTACACTCTGAGGACAAATATCATTCCTGCTTCCATAGGTCAGTCCTCAACTTTCAAAACACCAAAAGCAGTTGCTACTAGCAATCTCAGTGAAAGTTAGCTTCAACACCTCTTCCTACTTCTGGGGCCCACCTCAAGAAAAGTAGTCTTTTCTTGAGTAGTAGTGTACAAGAAAGTAGTCTTCAGCTTTCAAAGTGAATGAATCAGTTTTACATGAAACAGTATCTCAGTTTTAAGTGAAGGAAATAACTGAGAATGACCCTAATACATTCATAAACATACTCCATTTAAGCATAATTTCCACAATGAATTGTCCGGCAAATTATACCTTACTGCTAGACATTTGATTCCATTTTATTTCTCCTTTTTAGCCTATAATTTATGGAAAAGGTAAATTTTTATACATAAAGTATATTAATATTCAGGATTATCTCCCAGTGATGAATTACTGCAAGTGGAAATGGAAACTCAACACTAAAGGATTTTTGAGTCCTGATCCATTGTGTGAAACTCGCTTTTAAGGAAACGATATTGGCCAGATGTGGTGGTTTATGCCTGTTATCCCAGCACTCTGGGAGGCTTAGGTAAAAGGATCACTTGAGGTCTGGAATTCAAGACCAGCCTGAACAATATAGTGAGACTCTGTCCTTAGAAAAAGTAAAAAAAAAAAAAAAAAAAAAAAAATTAGTCAGGCATGGTGGCCCACACCCATAGTCACAGCTACTAGGGAGGCTGAAGAGGGAGATCGCCTGAGCCCAGGCATTGGAGGCTGCGTGAGCTATGATTGGGCCACTGCACCCCAGCTGGGGAGATAGAGTGAGACCCTGTCTCTCTCTCTCTCTCAAAAAGAAAAACTTGAAACCATAAGGAAATAACAAGATGAAAAAAGACGTAAAAGAATGGAAAAAGTTATAAAAATAGAATACAATATAGTTCATCTTAAAAGTTAAACAGTTAATAATCAGGAAAATGTAAATTAATAGAAAAATGAGAAGCCATTTTACGTTTATCTGATTGGAAAACAATCTGATGATGCCAAATGTCAATGAAAATGTAGGAAAGCAGGTAAAAGAGAAAGGTGATAAAGCTCTTTGGAGACTAATTTGATAATATCTTTTAAGTACACGTGTTCCATGACCTAGTAATTCTGCTCTAGTTAAATGCCCCAAAGGGACTTTTGCTTATGCATGCAAGGATATCTTGCAATATTATTTATAATATCAAAGAATTAGAAATTATCTCAATAAATGTTGGTATATATGAGGATAAATTTTGAACCATGCATAAAATAGAATACTCTAGAAGTTAAATTAACTAAACATATATTGTGTATTCAACTAATATTTGCTAAGCATTACTACATGGCAGCACTGTCTCTGTGCTCAGGATACATTACTGAATAAGACAGAAAAAAAATTGCTCCTTTTACATTTTAATGAGCAAAGGCAACATATGTTAATAAAATGAATGAGTTACCTAATAATTTTTTCAAAGTTGATAGGTACAATGGAACAGATTAATTGCCAAAAATAGATTTTAAAGTCATACATTTGAGTTGACAGAAGATTCAAAAGCAAAACATAAAACTAAGGCATGAAACTATAAGAATTTTAGAAGAAAATGTAGGAAAAACTCTTACAGACATTGGCCTAAGCAAAGAATTTATGAAGAAAACACCAAAGGCAATCACAGCATCAACAAAAATAAATTAATGGGACCTGATCAAATTAAAAAGCTTCTACACAGCCAAGGAAACTATCATGAGAGCAAACTGACAACTGACAGAATGAGGGAAAATATTCACATGTTACACATCTGATGAAGGGCTGATAACTAGAATCTATATAGAACTCAGAAAAATCAGCAAGAAAAAAAATCAAATAATCCTATCAAAAAGTGGACAAAGAACATGAACAGAAACTTTTCAAAAGAAGATAGACTTAATGGCCAACAAACATATGAAAATGCTCAACATCTCTAATCATCAGGCAAATGTAAATCAAAACCACAGTGAGATATCACTTATCACTTGTGAAAATGGCCTTTATCAAGAAGTCCCAAAACAATAAATGTTGGTGTGGATGCAGAGAGATAGGAACACTCCTACGTTGCTGGTGGGACTGCAAACTAGTGCAACCTCTGTGGAGGGCAATATGGAGATACCTCAAAGAGCTACAAGTAGATCTATCATTTGATCCTGCAATCCCATTACTGGGCATCTCCCCAAAAGAACAAAAGACATTCTATAAAAAAGACATCTGCACTAGAATGCTTATAGCAACACAATTTACAGTTGCAAAGATGAGGAAACAACCCAAGTGCCCTCAATACATGAGTGGATTAATAAATGTAGTATATGTATATCGTGGAGTTCTACTCAGCCTCAAAAAACAATGGTGATCTAGCATCTCTTGTATTATCCTGGATAGAGCTGCAACCCATTCTACTAAGTGAAGTATCCCAAGAATGGAGAAACAAGCACCATATGCACTCACCAGCAAATTGGTATTAGCTGATCAACACTTATTGGGTGTCAGGCAGGTGGGAGGGGGAGGGGGTACAGGTATATTCACACCTAATGGGTATGGTGCGCACTGTCTGGGGGATGTCCACACAAAATCTCTGATTCAGGTGGGGCAAAGGCAATATATGTAACCTAAACATTTGTACCCCCATGATATGCTAAAATAAAATAAAATAATACCTTATGATATTTCAAGGTCCATATAAATGTAGTAAATATAAAAATATGACTGATTATGCACAAGAGTCATGACATGGTGGTTATCATTGAGGAGAGGGGGAAGGAAATGGGATTTGGGGAATATGAATTACTGCACTTATAACATTTTTTTTACAAAAAACCTAAAGTAAATTAAAAACTATGTAAAAGTAAATACAGAATCTGATCAATTCAGCAGAAGACAAAAGAGGAAATACAAAATTAGTGAGGTTTTAGCTAAAATAAAGAATTTAACCCAGGATGCAGCAAAGAAAAAGAAAGAGTAGTAATTGTGAAAGAGCAGTTAAATGAAACATGAAGCTCTTCCAGAAGTGGGGAATATATATTGTATATATATACTATATATGTATATAGATATTATATATAACATATAATTTTATTTTTTGCTGAAAAAACTTGTAAAGAATGTTTTATCTCTTTTCCTAGCCCTTAAATGAATCATTTTCTCAAGGAGTCCTGGTTCTTTTCAGTGAGAAATAGTATTTGAGACCAAGATCTGGACGTTGGGTATGTTCGTCCTCTTGGGATATCTTTGTTTCTTGGCACTTTCTGCAGACAGAGACAGGAGTATGCATGTATTTATACACACATACAATTACAAATAATACATGCATACACACGTACACATACACACTCACATATACATATTTTAGAAATCATGAGTTTGAAATCTTCAATTACATCCTAACACAGTTCTCTTCTTGTCTTCCCCAATTCTATCTTGTATATTCCTTCCTCTTCAATGAGAACACTGACTCTCGACTCTCGACAATATCAACACATTTATGTATTTGTTCTATTTTTACAGTGCATTTGAAACAGCATCAGCATTGCTTCATCTATACCATTAAACAATAAACTTACTAAAAGTAGTTCAGGATTTTTTTTAGCAGTCCCCCCATATTTCACCCACCCATAACATTATATGAAATCAATCATTATTTTCATTATTTACCTGGATTTGTTTTTTTATTCTTTCTTCTTTTTCCCCCTTCAGTGGGTATATGATAATCATTTGTAGTACACTGGTATTTATTTATTTTGGTTTGCTTTCAATTTTAGTACTTCCATGCTTTTCATCTTTATAGATTTTACTTCATGTTTTGAATATGTAGAATATTAACATGCTTCCAAGTCAAAAATGGGCAAGAAGATACATTCAAAGAAGGGATATTCTCTCCTCTATACATTTTGCTTTATCACCACTCTTCACCCATTGTAAATAACCTACTAAATTATTTTTTTTACTATTTTGTTAGGGAATGATGATTGAGGAATTAATGAGATGTGGCTCATAAGATCGTTATTTTATTGTATCACTCAATATTGCTAAATTAAAGATAGAAGCAGAAGTTTGCAGGGTTTCGCCCTGAAGGAATACGGGAACTCATTAGTTTGCCTGTCAAGGGCTGTCAAAGCATATGGATGTATTCCAGGAGGCTTCTGGTTATCTCAGGTCTGTGAGGTCTTTCTGTTCTTGAAAGACAAAACAGGCAAATACCTGGTTCACATGATGGGAGCCGGAGACAATGAGTGCCCTAGGCAAGAGACGCCCCCCTGTGGATATGAACAATTTGTTTTGTAGAGATGGGCTTCCTGCTCTCTCCTGTCTGCCTTAAGTCCACAATAACTAGATCAAAGAAATATAGAGCCACTATACCTCTTTGTTATTCCTCTGTTAATTGAGAACTATCTCTTAGAACTTAGAAGTTAGTCCTCAAAAGACTTTGTAACTGTTCGTTCACCTGGATAGATTAGAAATTGTTAGAAACCATTTGAAAAGACCTTTAACCCTAACAGAAACTACCTGTTACCCATAGCGACCAAAATTATCTGATATGTAAATCTGTTCCCCTGGCAAGTGGTAATTGATATCTGTGATTATAAAAACCTATGTGAATCTAACCTTAATGCTGCACTACTCACAGAGATGTGCTGTGGACTCCTGAGTACCACTGCTTTATCTGCTTGCTTTATATAAGACTACACTGTAGTCTCTGTGCAATCTTTTATTCTCTCTATTTCCTATCAATTTCTTATTCTCTGTGGCGACAACTATCTAAGGGACCTGGATTCATGGGGAGAAGTAGCTGATCTCCTTGCAGCCCTGCCACCTTGCACTACTATTTTCTGTGTTTCTTTTTATAGACATTGCAGAGGTGTTTTCTCTAGTTTTCTTTTTTTATATATAAGAGGCAGTGTACTATATTCATTTTAGTACTTTGCTTTTATGCTTAGCAATTTTTCCTGGAAACACTGTTTAGGGATCTACCACATTATTTTTTCACATTTACATAATGTTTCCATTGTGTAGATGTACAATAGTTTATTCAATCAGTCTTCTCTGCCTGAATATTAAAGGGGATTTCCAATATTTAGCAATTATCGTGTTGCAATGAATAACTTTGTACATGTTTTTTGTACTGTTGAAGATGTATTTTTGAGTTAGAAAAAAATTATTGGATTGATGTACAGGCATTTTGTCAGATGTTTCCCAAATTTCCAGAATGGGGCAGCACCATTTGCACTCCTATCAGTAATGTGTAAGAATCCCTGTTCTCCCACATTCTCATCAGCAGAATGTGTTGGGAAGGTTTTGAATTTTTGCCAGTCTCACATGTGAAAAAATGATATCTTTTGGTAGTTTTAATTTGCATTTATTTTATTGTCATGATGTTCAGCATTAAAATATATATAACTATATTCATATATCATCCTATGAAATGCTGCAAAATCACATGCCCATTTTCCACAAGTACTTTCTTTAGTCAATCTTTAACATTTTTGTATATTAAGAATGTTAGCCTTTTATCTTATGTTGCAAATATTTTTTTCTCAATTAATTGTCTTTTGACCTTGTTTATGCTGTTTTCCCCATATGTGTGTGTGTGTGTGTGTGTGTGTGTGTGTGTGTGTGTGTGTATTTTTTTTTTTTTTTTTTGAGACAGGGTCTAACTCTGGAGGGCAGTGGCATCATCATACCTCACTATAACTTCAAACTCATGGGATTAAGTGATCCTCTTGCCTAAGCCTCCTGGATAGCTAGAACTATAGGCACAAACCACCACACCCAGCTAATTTAATAAAAAAAAAATTTAGAGACTGGGGTCTCACTAAGTTGCCAAGGCTAGTCTTCAACGGTTATGGTATTATTCATATTACCTATTTCATCTTGGTTGAGTTTTTGTTAGGTTATAGTTTTTGAGAAATTGGTTCTTTTTTCCAAGTTGTTAAATTTATGAGCATAAAATTGTATTATCCTTCAATAGCTAAGGCATCTGTAGTAATATACTCCTTTGTTAGAGGAGGAGGATCTCAGCCCTATGGGGAGAAAGAAGCTTCCTGAGCTCTTTCTGTGACAGAACCCTATTTGCTGGTGGCCCTTGGCTACTTTGGTGTCTCCTGGTGGAGAGAGAAACAAGACTTCCCAGAAAGATTACTTCTTCTGACAAAGTCCCTCTTGCTGGCACTGCCCAGCAATCTGAGTATGTTTAGATGGAGGAGTGAGGCCTCAGGCCTGACGGGGAAGTGCAGTACTTCCCTTGACTTCTCATTGCTAGTAAGACTTCTTATAGACCCTTTGCCATTGCTGCTATATTAATGTAATATGCTTTGTAAGACTCTCATTACACCTGGAAGAGGACAGGACTACCTGGGCTGTGTTCTATTGCTGGCGGGTGATTTGAAAATACTGGGTGTGTTTCCCCTTCTTGTGTTCAGTGAGGGGACTAGACACCCTACCACTACATTATTAGTCCCGTCCTGGGTTACCAAATCAGGTTGCTTTCTTCCTATCACATTTCAATGTTCTCCTTTAGTTGCCTTCCTTATACTTATCCAAGTTTTATAGTTATATTTAGAGAGAAGTGAGGAGAAATATGTCTATGCCATTCTTTTCCTTGTCCTCCTATTTGGTGCCTTTCCAGATGTTTTGTGGCTTCCTTCATATGGATTCAGGTCATTTATTGGCAAGTTGGGGTTTACCCAATCATTATATTTTGTGGCTACTATTTGGTATATGAATGCTACTAGCTTTTGCATGCTAATTTTATAGTCTTCTAACTTCTTAAATTATTTTATTATTAATATTAGTTTTATAATTGATTCTTTAAGGCTTTTCATGTGTAATATCATGTCATTTTCTAATAGAGTACATCTAGGGGAGCTCACCAGCCATTGGGAAGAATGCATGTTACAAAGAGTCACGTGCTTTTCACATCTCCCTTCCTCTGCATTTATTCAAGTTGCCCTTCGCAGTGTTTTCAAGTGGAGACTGAGCAATTGCTACGTGCAAATGCATCGTCCCATGGGGTGGGCCATAGTCAGTGATTTCTTGATCTTGGAGGCCACATTTGTACAGAATGCTTGGAGACTGGGTGGAAGGGAGCTGACAAGATGTGACCCAGCTGATTGATTATGCATCAGCTATAGACCCAATTGCAGGATAAAGGCTCTCTTCATAGGAAGCTTGAAGCCAAGCTAGAAAAGCTGTCAACCAACGATCAAAGAATGGGCAAGCCCCTGTTCCCATGCATCTCTCTTGTTCTCCTTCCCTCGTGCCTTAATCTGAAAGCCATGTTATAAGGAAGCGAAGGTTTCAATCTGCATAATGGACTTTGAAGCAGTGTCTCTCGCTTTTTACCCTATAATCTTTCCCAGAGTATGAGAGAAGCTAGGAATATCAGATGTTAAGCAACTCTGGGGGTCAGAGAGTCTATATGTGGCCCATGGTCTGGCTGCTCTGCTGCCTCTGTTTGGGTGTCTGAGTTCATTTATCCTAATCCTCTGCTGAGACCGGCTTTTACATTCATTATAGGAGGGAAGTTTCTATGAGATGCTTTTGTCCTCTATTCCTACCTTCCCCCTTAAAGTGGGGGTGTTCTCCAGAGAAGCTCTGAGGGTGGATGAGCCAGACTGCAAAAAGGAGCCCTTGCATTTGAGGCTGTGCTGGAGTCTATAATCAATAGCCTCTTTCTGGGCTCATGGCGGGTGCTCCTTCCCTAGCAGAAGGGAGAACACTCTTGTGTCCTGGACAAGCTGGGCACAGTGTCTTCCCTCCTGAGCTTCTGGAGGCACTTCCTTCTTGTAACCCAGACATTCCCAGTCCTGACCTCCCTTGTCATAGCCCCAAACGCAGCAAATCCCTGGCATTTTGGAATTTCTGCATTCCCAAATTTCCTTGCTTACTCATCTGCCTTGTACTGAATCCAAGATTCTAGATTGAAGGTCGAAATAGTGCCACATCTATGTAGTTTAGGATAATAGCAAACTGCTCTGAGGTTGACTCTCATAGGATGGAGGATACTATTTGGCAAATCAAAATATTCACCATTAAAAAGCTTGTCCTTCCTCAGATGTAATGATGATTATTTACTGAATAGCTCACAAGAGCTATTCGGTCTTAATTAATTTTTCCCAGAACCTTAGAAGTTATGAGTATAAAGTAGGCCAATTTGATGTAAATCAATTCACCAAAATCTGGTCATGACTAATTTACCAAATGACCAAATTCACAGAAAATGAATCCTTCAAAAGGCCTACTTACTAAATTCATTGATTTATTTTAAAAGTTTGGTTTTTAAAGACAGTTAACTGAAAATCAATTTCCTGAGGTCAAGTCAAAGAAAGCTAAATTGCCAAAGACAAGACCCCCAACATTTCAACTTAAAAAATGTTATTGTCATTAACTCACCTAAGGTTTATAGCAAATTATGCTTCATGGGATGAATATAATAATCTTTGATGGGCTATTGAAATATGCAACTTCAGTTCTAGGACTTTCTTTTAGATTTTCATTTTTGGTTTTAGTTTTTTCTGCTGTTTTGTATGTTTTACTTTCACTGCAGCAATTTTGCCCAGACATGGGCATGTTAGTTGAAGGTGAATTTTATACTTGATTTAGATTTCAGACACTAAAGTCTTTTCAAATATAATTTTTTCATTAAAAAGAGTTAATTCATTAACTAAATGTTAACAAATTTATCATTTATGATGAGAACAAAAATCAATGGACTTTTTAAAAATTTGTTTGAAAACTGAAACTTGCCTCATCAATAAGAAAAATCTTAGATGTTTGAGATATGCAACTGTGATAAACAGCATAATGGGCTTTCAAAAATGTCCATGTTCTAATCTCAGAACATGCAAGTATGTTTGGTTACCTGGGGAGAATTAAGGTTTCAGATGGACTTAAGGTTGTTTATCATCTGACCTATAAATAGAGAGATTATCCTGGAGGATCCAGGTGGGCCCAACAGCACACGCAGAGAATTAGAAAGATGGCATTGTGAGGAGTTGGTCCAGTGTTCCTGACTTTCATGTGGAGGAAGGTGACCATGACCAAAGAAAATAAGTGGCCTCTAGAAACTGGAAAAAGCATGGAAATGGATTCTGCCCTATAGACATTAGAAAGAAATATATTTATGCTGATACCTTGAATTTAACACAGTGAAATCTATCTTGAATTTCTAAGCTTCACACTGTAAGATAATATATTTGTTTTGTTGTTATTATAACCAACAAATTCTTTGTTTAATGTAATATTCAGTTTAGTTTGTCATATATATCCCAAATATTCTTCTCTAATATTTTCATATTTTAATGATTTTTGTAATAATTTCAATACTAAAGTTGGTATTTTGGGGATAGTCATATGTTATTTTTTTCTTTTGCTTTTGTAATCAGACAGGAATGTAAATTCTTAGATTGAAGTGATAATTCTTTAAAATTCTAGTGGCTTCTATGGTTTTAGTAGTTTTATTATTTGAAATCACGTTTGTTTTCTTTTTTTTATTTTTGCATATTATGGGGGTACAAGTGTTAAGGTTACATATATTTCCCATGGCCCCCTCCACCCTCGAGTAAGAGCTTCAAGAGTGTCCATCCCCAAATGTTGTACATATCACTCATTGTGGTTGTATATACCCGTCCCCTCCTTCCTCCTCCCACCCTCCCGACACCCGATAAATGTTACTCCTATATGTCTGCTTAGGTGTTGATCCGTTAATACCAATTTGCTGGTGAGTACATGTGGTGCTGGTTTTTCCATTCTTGAGATACTTCACTTAATAGAATGGGTTCCAGCTCTATCCAGGAATACACAAGACGTGCTATATCACCATTGTTTCTTAAAGCTGAGTAGTATTCCATGGTATACATATGTCACATTTTATTAATCCACTCATGAATTGATGGGCACTGGGTTGTTTCCACAGCTTTGCAATTGTGAATTGTGCTGCTATAAACATTCGAGTGCACGTGTCTTTTTCATAGAGTGACTTTTGATCTTTTGGGTAGATGCCCAGTAGTGGAATTGCTGGATCAAATGGTAGATGTACTTGTATCACTTTAAGGTATCTCCATATTGCTTTCCACAGAGGTTGAACTAGTTTGCAGTCCCACCAGCAATTTAGGAGTGTTCCTCTCTCTCCACATCCACGCCAGCATTTGTTGTTTGGGGAATTTTTGATAAAGGCCATTCTCACTGGAGTTAAGTGGTATCTCATTGTGGTTTTGATTTGCATTTCCCTGATGATTAGAGATGTTGAACATTTTTTCATATGTTTGTTGGCCATTATTCTGTTTTCTTTTGAGAAGTTTCTGTTCATGTCCTTTGCCTATTTTTTGATAGGGTTATTTGATTTTTTCTTGTTGATATTCCTGAGTTCTAAATAGATTCTAGTTATCAGCCCTTTATCAGATGTGTAGCTTGCAAAAATTTTTTCCCATTCTGTGGGTTGTCTGTTTGCTCTCTTAACAGTTTCTTTGGCTGTGCAGAAGCTTTTTAATTTGATTAGGTCCCATTTGTTTATTTTCGTTGCTGTTGTGATTGACTTTGGGGTCTTCTTCATAAATTCTTTGCCTAGGCTGATGTCTAGGAGAGTATTTCCAACATTTTCCTCTAGAATTCTAATAGCTTCGCACCTACGGTTCAAGTCTGTTAACCAGTGTGAGTTGATTTTTGTGAGAGGTGAAAGGTGTGGGTCTTGTTTCAGTCTTCTACATGTGGCTATCCAGTTTTCCCAGCACCATTTATTGAATAAGGATTCTTTCCCCCAGTGTATGTTTTTGTCTGCTTTGTCAAAGATTAGTTGGCTATATGAGGATGGTTTTATAACTGATTTTAGTTCAGGGAGTCTGGTTTTAGTATGAAGTTATTGGGCCCCAACGGACTAAGTAGTTATTCCACAACAATTTCTTTTTAGATAATTTTATTAATTTTAAATGCATAAATTATCAAATACTTAAACATCATGTATATTATAGTCTATTTCTGGGCTTAAATTTCCATTTCTTTCATTTTATTTTCTTTTTTCTTTACTAGTACTAACATTTTTATAACTGCATGTTTAAACCGTACTTTATTTTTTATTTGTATTTCATTATTTATTTATTTTTATTTAATACTTTAACACAGTGCAGAAAATTTGTTCTTTATAAATGAATATCATCAAATTTTATCCTCATTATTCTCACATAATCTTCCTTTTTCTCTTTTGACTTTTACTTTTACTCATTTCATTATTTTTACTGAAGTATAATATCTATATGTATTTATGGGGTACATGTGATATTTTGCTACAAGAGTACAGTGTATAATAATCAAATCAGGATAATTAGAGTCCCCATTTCAAACATTTATCATTTCTTTGTATTGGTAACATTTAAATCTTCTCTTTCAGCTACTTTGAAATGTATTATACAATAAATTATTGTTATCTATAGTCACCCTACCATGCTATCAAACACTAGAACTTATTGCATATAACTGTATATTTGTACCATTAATCAACCTCTTTTCATTCCACACCCCGCCTTCTTAGCCTCTGGTAACCTTCATTCTACTCACTACCTCCATGAGATTAACGTTTTAACTCCCAGATATGATTGAGAACACATGATATTTACTTTTTTGTGCCTGGATTATTTTACTTAACGTAATGACCTCCAATTTCACTTATGTTGCTGTATGGATGGATTCTTACACAGAATAAAAATGTATGTATAAATTTAGTACAATTCAAAACTTCACTGGAATTTTTTTAACTTTATCATATAATATAAAATTTCATCAGGAAGATCACATGGACATATTAAATATATGATCCAGCAATTGAACTGCTTGGTATATAACCAAAAGAAAGGAAATCAGTACATCAAAGAAATATCTCCACACTCATGTTTACTGTAGCACTCTTCACAATAGCCAAGATACGGAAGCAACCTAAGTGCCCATCAACAGTTGAATGAATAAAGAAATTGTGGTACGTACACACAATGGAATCTATTAAGCCTTACAAATGGAGATTCTGCTATTTGTCACAATGTGGATGGACCAGAAGGACATTATGCTAAGTCAAATATGACAGACACAGAAAGAAAATGATTGCATGGTCTCATTTCCATGTGGATTTTTTTTTTAAAAAAAAAAGAGCTTATATACACAGAAAGAATGAAACAGTGGTTAGTAGGAGTAGGGGATGGGGAGAAGAAATAGGAAGATGTAGGTCAGGAATACAAAATATCAGATATATAGAATGAGGCGCCAGACAAACATGCAGGAACACAGGCTTCAGGACTTCCCAGTGTCTAGCCAGCACCTGTGGTCCCATACTTCAGACCATCCCCCACAACCCCGGAATCCAGGAAAGTCCTAGCAAATCTAGTCTCCAGGACAATATCTACACAGCTAGACCTCAGACTTGTCCCCATAGCCTCCGGCCCCAGTTTGGTCCCCATGGCCAAGGCTTCACGCTAGCTCCTAGGATAAAGGGCCACTGGAATCATCCTAGACCCTGGGGACAGCCTGGGGTGGGAGTAGGCTTGGAGTCTGGAATCCTCAGTGCTGGTCTGGGGCCTTTATCCAGGTTTTACCAGGTGTTTAGAAAAACTCAACTGTGTTTTCTTCTGCTCTTATGCCACAACAAAGAGCACAGGAGTTCTGTGAACAAAGGGATGGGGGAGCAACTGGTGTCCTCCAATTCAATTCTGAAACTACCTAGAGACAGATCAGATCCACAAGTTGAGGGCTCAGTCCCCAGGACTGCCCCTTCCCCCCACACTAATTGCAAGTCCAGTCCTCCAGAACTTCTTTTTTTTTTTTTTATTTCGGCATATGATGGGGATACAGATTTTAAGGTTTCAATAAATGCCCTTTCCCCCCCTCTCTGACTAACCCTCTTCGGGTTCAACTAATTCGCTGGAAGGGCTCACAGTACTCAGGGAAACATATACCAGCTTATAATAAAGGATATTACAAAGGATGCAGGTGGAGAGATGTGTGGGAAGTGGCGTGGAGCTCCGGTGACCTCTCCAGGTGAACACCCTGCAGGAACCTTCGTGTGTACAGCTAGCCAGAGCCTGTCTGAGCCTAGTCCTTGGGGCCTGTCATGAAGATTTCATTACTTCCAAATCCCCAGAAGTCATCTTTTATAGAGAAGATGAACTGTCTATTCTTGGGATAGAGCTGAGGAGCTCAGAAATGCATTGGCTTTCTTCTTTGTGACACGGTTTAGCCACATCCTCAACCTCAGTTTTTCCAAGGTGGAGGAAGTCATATTCCAGTTGAGGTCAAGACTTTTCCCTATTATAAACTGTTGCCATGTGAGGAGCATTTCTCTTGAATGCTAGGGGAGGGTGGGCAGAGGTTTCTCAGCTTGCAGATCACTATTTCCTAGCAGTCTCCAGTCACTCTGAGGCCAGCATATCCCCTCTGTCCTAAGCCTGGAGCACCAATTTATCTGACCATGTAAAATGACTCAATTTGTCCTTTGACGTTGGATCACAAATAACACTCAGATAAGAGTGACTTCCGAGCCTGTTCCTCAATTAATCTTACTCCCAGTTCTTTTCCTCTATAACACTATCACCACTGTATACACAACACAATCCCTAAGGCATAGTAATCCCTGATTAAATATTTATTGAGTAAATGAATGAAGAAGATATGCACATCATTCATTAAATAGTGAAAAAGGAAGGGGCTTTGCAGGTTAGGGTGACTCTAAGGCTATGAGTTCTTTTATTTTTAGCCCTGCTCTTGATTTGTTGCCTACCCTTGGGGAAGCTGCCGTTTCTCAGCTTTCTCTTTTCTAAAACAGGGTGAGGATATGATAATCTCCAAGTGCTAAATCAATTCTTGGTATGGATGGTTCAGCTGGCATGGCCGGCTGAAGTGGCATGGTGCCAAACAAATGAAAGGCTCAGATTTGATTTCCTTAGAAACTCATCAAGTTTACAGTCCATTGCCCACCTTCCACACTCTCAAACTCTGGCAAGCTGTTTTGCAAATATGGATACTGCTCTGAAAGGCAAGACTGCCCGAGGGTATGGGGGGCTTACTACAGCCTCTTCTTCCTTACTAGAAAAACAACCAATCTAAGTTAGCTCATGAACAGACCACTGCTGATGAAAGGACAGCATATATAAACAAAATGATATGAAGGAACTCATGTTCTGAAGCTTGAGTGCATAGTCAAAGAAAACTCTTCTTTTCATTCATCTGAAAACCTAATTATCTGACTTGGAACATCAACAGCTTTGGTTCCTTGCATATCAAAAATGCAAGAGACTCCATGAAGTTTCCTATTTCAGAGACCTCATCACCTTCCCATAAAGGACATCCCAGAGGGCATCCAATGGTACTCTGAGTATTCAGAACTCAACCATTCTCGAAATAAATATTAAAATTATCCTATGTTAAAGCTGGGGAAGGGGTTGAGGAGGCAGGTAGATTGGAGGACCGCAGTGGCTTCCCCCTCCCCTTTTTACAAAACTGAGAACACAAAGGACCATGGGTAACCTAGAGCAGGACCACATCAACCTGAACTGGATCAGTAAGGAAGTACTCCGTTTAGCTTGCCCTGAAGGGAAGGCATCTACTGAGTTTTAAGGTCAGTGATCCTTAACGTCTTTTCTTCCTCCCAGTGATAAAATTCTCCGGGAGAAATGGGCTCTAACAATGGTCTAGAAATGAGAGTTTGTGGTGAGGGGAGAGAAGGAAGATATGGAAAGAAAATTGGAATGATTTAAGCATCAACTTCCCTATCCTTTAACCACCTTTCCCACTACAGAACCTGTCCACCACCCACTTTGAATTTGGCAGCAATTTACAGAAGCAAGGGAGAGAGAGGAGATATAAGAAGAGCAAAAGTTATACTTAGAGGCCAGAGAGCTACTGAGTTGTGAAAAATCAGTGAGATGAGTTAGGTCTCCTAGAAATTAGGAAGTGATATTCCACTTAATTCCTTACTCCTACCCCCACATCAAAGACTGGCCACAGAAGGAATGACCAGAGAAAACAAATAGCTATTTTTAGAAACAAAACAGTTAAACATGTGAAAATACAGCACAGAGTCCACAAACTGTCCAAGGCACTTTACTTGGCCCCTGACATAGTTGCTACTTTTTTTTTTATTTTTAGCTCAGTTTCCAAAAGGATTAGGGTCCTCAGAGGAGCTGGCAATACTAGGAATGTATTTTAAAATGAGTTCCCTGAATTGACTCCTGGCTTCTAAGAAAACCTGACACATTTTTATTTAACGAGCTTTTCAAGCCCAATATACTACTCCCAGGACTGTTTCCATGAAGGCATGGATGCTCTTGTGTCTTCTTGAAGAAAAGAAACAGCTAGTTCTACTTCTGCTCTTTCTGCATGAATCTGCAAACTATACCAGTATGCTTTTCAGCAGAAAATCTTTTACATGCCCGACATTTTTATAAATACATTAGCCGTTTGTTTGTTTTTGTTTTTATTTTTTTATTTTAGCGTATTATGGGTGTACAAGTGTTAAGATTACATATTTTGCCCATGCCCCCCTCCACCCTCAAGTAAGAGTTTCAAGAGTGTCCATCCTCCAAATGTTGCACATCTTACTTGTTGTAGTTGTATATATCCATCCCTTCCTCCCCCCTCCCACCCTCCCAACACCCGATTAATGTTACTCCTATATGTCCACTTAGGTATTGATCCGTTAATACCAATTTGCTGGTGAGTACATGTGGTGCTTGTTTTTCTATTCTTGAAATACTTCACTTAATAGAATGGGTTCCAGCTCTATCTAGGAATATACAAGAGGTGCTATATCACCATTGTTTCTTAAAGCTGAGTAGTACTCCATGGTATACATATATAACATTTTATTAATCCACTCATGGATTGAGGGGCACTTGGGTTGTTTCCACAGCTTTGCAATTGTGAATTGTGCTGCTATAAACATTCGAGTGCACATGTCTTTTTCATAGAGTGACTTTTGATCTTTTGAGTAGATGCCCAGTAGTGGAATTGCTGAATCAAATGGTAGATGTACTTGTATCACTTTAAGGTATCTCCATATTGCTTTCCACAGAGATTGAACTAGTTTGCAGTCCCACCAGCAGTGTAGGAGTGTTCCTATCTCACCACATTCACACCAACATTTATTGTTTTGGGACTTCTTAATAAAGACCATTCTCATTGGAGGTAAGTGATATCTCATTGTGGTTTTGATCTGCATTTCCCTGATAATTAGAGATGTTGAGCAATTTTTTATATGTTTGTTGGCCATTATTCTGCTTTCTTTTGGTAAGTTTCTCTTCATGTCTTTTGCCCACTTTTTGATAGGGTTGTTTGATTTTTCCTTGCTGATTTTCCTGAGTCCTAAATAGATTCTAGTTATCAGCCCTTTGTCGGATGTGTAGCTTGTGAAAATTTTTTCCCATCCTATAGGTTACTTGTTTGCTCTCATAAAAATTTCTTTGGCTGTGCAGAAGCTTTTTAATTTGATCAGGTCACATTTATTTTTTTTGTTGATGCTGGGATTGCATTTGTGGTCTTTTTCATTCTCTGCCTAGGCCAATGTCTAGAAGAGTATTTCCAATGTTTTCCTCTAGGATTCTAATAGTTTCTTATCTTAGATTTAAATCTGTTACCCAGCATGAGTTGATTTTTGTGAGAGATGAAAAGATTGGATCCTGGGTTAGTTTTCTACATGTGGCTATCCAGTTTTCCCAGCACCATTTATTGAATAAGGATTCTTTTCCCCATTGTATGTTTTTGTCTACTTTGTCAAAGATTAGATTGCTATATGAGGATGGTTTTATATCTGGGTTCTCTGTTCTGTTCCACTGGTCAATATCCCTGTTCTTGTGCCATTCACAAGCTATTTTAATTACTATAGCCTTGTAGTATAGTTTGAAGCCTGGTAAATTGATACCTCCCATTTTGCTTTTATTGCCTAGAATTGCTTTTGCTATATGGAATCTTCTCTGGTTCTATACAAAGTGTAAAATTATTTTTTCTATATCTGTGAAAAATGATGATGGTATTTTAAAAGGGATTGCATTGCCTCTATAGATCACTTTCGGTAGTATAGACATTTTAACAATGTTGATTCTGCTGACCCATGAGCATGGTATGGTCTTCTATGTATTTACATCCTCTGTTATTTCATTCCTCAGTGTTCCATAGTTCTCCCTGTAGAGGTCGTTTATCTCCTTGGTTAAATATATTGTAGGTACTTTATTTTCTTTGTCACTATTGTGAAGGATATTGAGTCTTTGATTTAGTTCTCACTTTGACTATTATTGATGTATATGAATGCCTCTGATTTGTGTGTATTGATTTTGTATCCTGAGACTTTACTGAATTCATTTATCAATTCAAGGAGTCTCACGGTTGAATCCTTGGAGTTTTCTAGATATAATATCATATCATCAGCAAAGAGTGAGCGTTTGATCTCTTCTGCTCCAATTTGGACGTCCTTAATTCCACTGTCTTGTCTGATTGCTATAGCAAGGACTTCCACCACTACATTGAATAGATGTGGAGATAATGGGCAACCTTGCCTTGTTCCAGTTCTGAGTGGGAATGCTGTCAATTTTCCCCATTCAGTATGGTGTTGGCTGTGGGTTTGTCATATATGGCTTATATCATTTTTAGGTAAGTCCCATCTATGCCTATTTTTAAAGTGTTTTTATCATAAAAGGGTGTTGAATTTTGTCAAATGTTTTTTTCTTTGTCTATTGAGAAGATCATATGGTCTTTGTTTTTGCTTCTGTTTATATGGTGAACTACATTTATAGATGTGTGTATGTTGAAGTTTCCCTGCATCTCTGGGATGAAGCCCACTTGGTTGTGATGGATTATTTTCTTGATAAGCACCTGGATTCGGTTAGCGAGGATTTTGTTGAGAATTTTTGCATCTATATTCATAGGGGATATTGGTCTGTAGTTTTCTTTTTTGTTGCATTCTTTCTTGGTTTTGGTATCAGGGTTATGTTGGCTTCATATAATATTTTGGGGAGTTTCCCATCCTTGATGTTGTGGAATAATTTCTGCAGGATAGGCACCAGATCTTCTTTGTAGGTGTGGTAAAATTTGGGTTTGAAACCATCTGGTCTGGAAATTTTCTTTTTGGGGGTATTTTTTATTGCTGTTTCAATTTCAGTACTTGATATAGGTGTTTAGAAATTCTACTTCTTCCTGGTTGGGCATAGGGAGGCTGTGTGTTTCTAAGAATTTGTCCATTTCCTCCACATTTTCCAGTTTGTGAAACATTGTAGTATTCATAAATTATATGAATACTACATATTGTAGTATTCATAAATTTGTAATATTCATAAATTTTGTAGTATTCATAAATTATATCTTGTATCTCCATGGCATCTATTGTAATTTCTCCTTTATTTTTCCTGATGGAGCTTATTAGAGATCTTTCTTTTCTGTTTTTCATTAGTCTAGCCAACAATGTGTCAATTTTGTTTATTTTTTCAAAGAACCAACTTTTTGTTTTATTAATCTTCCATATAGTTTCCCTTTTGTCAATTTCATTTAGTTCTGATTTGATCTTAATGATTTCACTTCTTCTGCTGGATTTGGGGTCAGTCTGTTCTTCTTTACCAGCTTTTTGAGTCAACTCATTAGTTCATCTATTTGTGATCTTTTTGACTTTTGGATATAGGCATTTATGGAAATAAACATTCCTCTCAGGACTGCTGTAGCTGTGTCCCACAGGTTTTGATAACTTGTGTCTCTTTTGTCATTTAGTTCAAAGAATCTTTTCATTTCCATCTTGATTTCCTTGTTTATGAAGTTATCATTCAGCAGAAGGTTGTTTAGTTTCCACTACTTTGTGTAGAATGAGAGTTCCTATTAGGGTTGATTTCTACTTTTATTCTCCTGTGATCTGAAAAGATACATGGTATAATTTCTATTTTTTTAAATTTTTTGAGACATGCTTTGTGTCCTAGGATATAGTCAATCTTAGAGAATGTCCCAGGAACTGATGAGAAAAACGTATATTCAGTGGATTTTGGGTAGAATGTACTGTAACTTTCAGTCAGGCCCACTTGTTCTAGGGTTATGTTTAAGTCCATTATTGATTTGTTTATTTTCTGTTTGGAGGATCTGTCCTGTGCTGTTAGTGAGGTGTTAAAGTCTCTGGCTTTTATGGTTTTATTGTTTATCCATTTGTTTAGATCAAGTAGAGTTTGCTTTATGAATCTGGGTGCACCTAGGTTATGTGCATACATATTTATAATTGTTATGTCTTCTTGTTGAACTGCACCCTTTACCATTATTAGTGACTTTCTTTGTCTTTTATTACTTCTATTGATTTAAAAACTAAGTTATCTGAAATCAAAAATGCCATGCCAGCCTTCTTGTGGCTTCCATTTTCTTGAAATATTGTTCTCCAACTCTTTACCTCTAGTCTAAATGCATGCTTGCAAGTTGGATGTCTTTCCTGAAGATAGCAGACTTGGCTTGTATTTTTTTTATCCATTCAGCCAGCCTATGTCCCTTGAGTGGGGAGTTCAAGCCATTGACATTTATTATGAAAACTGATTTGTGGGGTAAATTTCTGTTCATTCTGTTGGGTTAAATTTTGTTGCTTTGTTTTTTCTCTTGAGCCATTGTGGTATCTGGCCTTTTATCTTTGGCTTTTGAATGCTTTTAGATTCATGAGTGTTTATTGTGCTGATCCATGGGTAACACTGTTTTGAGTACTTCTTGGAGAGCTGGTCTTGTCTTGGTGAATTCCCTCAGTCTTTGCTTATCTGAGATTTTTTTATTTCTCCTTCATCTACACAACTTAGGTTTCCAGGGTACAAGATTATAAGCTGGGCATTATTTTGTTTCAGAAGAGTGAGAATGGGGCTCTAGTATCTCCTTGCTTGTAAGGTTTCAGTAGAGAAGTCTGGTGTTATTTGGATTGGCTTTCTTTTGTATGTTACTTGCTTCTTTTGCCCTATAGCTCGTAGAATGACCTCTTTAGGTGATATTTTGGTCAGTGTGATGACTGCATGTCGTGATGTCTTCCTGTTTGCATTGAATCTCCCAGGGGTCCTCTGAGCTTCTTGTACTTGGGTATCTAGATTTTTAGCAAGGCCTGGGAAATTTCCTCTATTATATCTTCAAATAGCTTATCCAACCCTTGTGTGTTTTCTTCTTCCCCTTCTGGCATTCCCAGAACCCTCACATTATGTTACTTCACATAATCGCACATTTCTTGTAGGCTTTGCTCTTTTCTCTTATTTCTCTGCTCTATCTCTGTGACCAACTTATTTAATTGGAAGGTGCTATCTTCAATCCCTGAGATTCTTTCTTCTGTTTTATGTATCCTATTCTTGAGGCTTTCCACTGTGTTTTGTAGTTCCCTGAATATATTCTTCATTTCCAGGAGTTCAGTTTGATTTTTTCTTTAATATTTCAATTTCTTTAGTGATTTTTTCTTCCAGTTCTTGGCTTTTTTTCGTGGTTTCTTTGTGTTAGTTATCCATTTTTTCTTGCGTATCATTGAGTTTTATTATAATCCATATTTGAAATTCTTCTAATGTCATTTTAGTGGTCTGATTTTGGTTCATTTCCATTTCTAGAAAGCTGGTGTTCCTCTTTGGGGGTGTGCTTTCCGTTTGAGTCTTCATGCTTCCAGAGTTCCCTCACTGATTTCTTCCCACCTGGATCAGTTGTTGCTTCTTACCTTTAGATTTTCATTTGGATAATGACATGCCCTGTTTAGTATCTGAGCCAGTAGGTGGTGTCTATGGGTGAGATTCAACCACACCCTGTATGATGTCAGTAGATGAAGTAAAAGGGTGTGCAGAATGACCTCCCTGTCAGTAGGTGGTGCTTGCTGGAAGGAGCCAGATACACTGTTGTTTTTGGGTGCTGTAACCAGCTCTTGATCTTCTGGAGAGGCACTCTTGTGCCTCACAGGGTAGGTGGTGCCCTGGGACTTCCAGGTGTGTCCTTTTTCTCCACCTCAGTGAGGACAGGTCTGGGAGTGAGTCTGGGCAGAGCAGCATTGAGTAAGCCTTCCCTCAAGCACCACTAATACTGTTAGCAGGGGTCAAATGTCTGTTCTCTGCTTCTGGGAAAACCTGCCAGGGAGGGGCTGGAATGGCCTCACTCAGCTGGAAAGTCTGTGTGTGGGGTTTGGGCTGTCTGAGACCTGCATTCCTGTGGAGGCCTCACTCCTTTCCACCCTCCCCAATTCCACAGCTTCACCTGGGCCTCTGCCAGCAGGCAGGACCTCATGCCAGTGGGGCTCCCCTGGCTGTGATGTGGGCCAGGAGTTTCACTATGCAGGATTGCAACCTGGGCTGGGCACATGGCCCTTCCATGGAAGGAGAGTTGCCCCTCAAGCATACTTATCCACCCCTGAGGGCAGACACAGCTTAGTAGTCTCATTCACGAATATCCCTTCTGTGCCCCAGGGCAATGCGAGACCTGGGGCAATGCGAGACCTGGCCTGCAGGTCTGATCTCTGGGCCCCAGAACTCAATTCCTGACCCCGCCATGGAGAGGAGTGCCAGTCCTAAGTCACCCACTGGGTTCCCAAGCTGGGTCCATGTCTCTCAGGCTCAGGATATGCCCTGTTCTCCTGGAGTCACCAGGCCAGCAGCATCTAGGAGGGCTGGTGGGTAGATAGCTCATAGTCTGAGTTCCCCTCAGTCAGCTATAGGAACCCAAAAGGAAACATCCTGTTCCCTGGAGATGCCTCCAGGGAAAAATTGTGGCTAAATTGTCTCTATTGGCAGCCACGGATAGGGAAGAGGGAAGGGAGAATGAAGCAATATGACAATTGCCCAGCAGCTCAGGTCTGTGCACAGCTAGGTGCCCAAAGGGAGTTGGGAGCCTGGTGCTTGCGGACTCACCCATTGGGCAGCTGCAGTGTGGAGACCCTCATGCCTGTCCGCCCATCCCAAGGAGCTGCCCAGCAGCCACATGCACTCAGCCCTGCCCCCATCAGGAGCAAGCTACCCCTTGACATCCAAGGCCCTGGACGGAGCTTTCACCTGCAGTCACCATCTGGTGCAACAGAAAGCTGCCGCCATGTATCCACCCACAGCCTTTCTCAGGACTAGAAATCTGAGTTTGGGCCACGCGAGGGCTGAACTGCCCCTTCCACTGGAGGGACTCGCAGGAGAAGCAGCCACAGCAGTGCAACAGCGAAAATTCTAGCATGTGGGCTGTGCGCACTCTGGGAGGAGCATAGATATAGGAGGCAGGGTGGGGAAAAAGCAACATAGGAAAGGAACTGATTGATAAATATTATTGACAAGCCTCAAACAAGATAAAGAAAAGAAAAATTACTTTCTAGTGATATCATAATAAAATTACTGAAAATATTAAATGCAGAAAGATGGGAAGAACACATTTTCTTCAAAGCAGCACCAATATTATTGACAGTTGACTTCTCAATACAAACTATGAATGCCATAAGACAACTTAGATATATCTTTAATGTGACAAATAACAGGCAACTTGAAATTATATACCCAGAAAACATAATTTCCAAAACTAAAAACAACATAAAAATGTTCCACACATAAAAAATAAGAGAATTTGTTATCATCAAACCTGTAGGTCTGCATTATAAGTATAGTTATTTGGGAGCAGAAAAATGGTCCTACAAGGGAAAAGACATGCAGGAGAAAGGAAGAATAATGAAAACAGTAAACATAAGGGCGCATGTCAAAGAATACTGACTGCATAAGCAAGGAAAGTCATGGGTGGCGGAATTTGAATTATGTGTACAATTAAAATCCAACATAAAAAAATACAAAGTTAAAAGGGACTAAAATAGTGTTCTAAAAGCATAGCATCTCTAAGACAGTGGTAAAATAAATAATTTCTGCTAAGCTGTACAACTTAAAAATGCATGTTATCATCTCAAGTGCTTCAAATCAATGTAAAAGAATGCATAACTACTCAGCTAATAGGAGGAAAAGTAGAATGATAAAACGTATTACTCAAAATGAAAAAAGAAAGAAGAGAGAAAACATAAAACAAATGGAAATGGAATTCTAGTGAATTTCAAATAGAAAGGAAATATTCATAAAGTAAAAACAAATGTATCAGAAATTAAACTTAATGAAAATAAAGTGCTGGAATTAAAATACTAAATTGAAAGATTCTGTTAAAAAACAAAACTGTATTACACTTAACATATTTTCAAATAGACACAAAAATGCCTATATAAAAATGGAAAAAATATATTATGAAAAATTAAAAGAAAGTTGATATAGTTATCCTTTCACAATACATAGCTAAGGGAGGCAGCATTTCAAAACATAAAGAAGAAACTTTCTTAATGACAGGGGCCCTTCCACTGCAAATATATCATAAAACCACTTCTCTATGCATATAATAGGATAACTTCAAATTATGTATGACTTAACTAGACAGATTTAAAAGAAGAATGAGGCAAATTCAAATCATAATGGGGTATTTTAAATCAAAAATCAAAATGCTAGAACTACTACAACTTTCTGCAGTGACAAAGATCAAGAGAAGCAAAATGGAAGAGGACTGTTTTTTATCCTCTGACCTTCAGTCTCCCTCTATTGCTCCCTACTGGCAGAAATCACATGGTGGCTGCAGGCTAGCAACAATGTGGTCCCAGTGTCAATCAAGTCAACGTCCAAAATCAGTGCAGAGAGGTGGGTTTGGACCCAAGAGACTTAATAACTGGCTCATGTGTTCTAGTATTTCTTTTCAGCAAATAGCCTGCTCTCCAACCGTTTACACAGACTTTTAATTTCAGGTTATTCTGAGTCATTGTCCAATCATTGTACCTTGAATTGTTCTATAGTATTTTAACGTATTTGTTCAAAGTGATATGTTGACAATAATTTTTATCACTATGAAAGGGAGTAGGTTATTTTACCTGTTAAAAATATGACTAAGCAAGGTAAATTATATTAACTAATTCAACAACATACACGTTTTAAAGGCAAAGCATTTAATTTCTACTTGGCCATGTGACTACAACTACATATGATTTCTGCCCATTTCTTGCATTCTTATTGATAGTTTGATAAACTTAACTAATATTTATCAAACTATGCTTACCATAAATATTAAATAAGCATTAGATCACTGCCTGGCAGCTTTAAAAAGTTGTTAAAATGATGTAATATTCACCCACGTATCTTTTCTCTAAGATAAATAAATAGGTGAAAGAAGCTTATAGGGTAAATGTGAAAATATGTGTTTGAATTCAATGGACATTTTAAACTACAAGACTACAAGACTATTCAACAAAAGAGATGAAGATGTCACTTCATTATGAGTACATCACACAGATGAGTTGTGTGTGTGCATTGCACCCATAAGCGACACCAAAAGGATGAACAGATTTTCAAACAAGTCAGAAGGAAATGTAGTTGAAGGGTTTGCGTGTTATATTCATCAACCAAAACCAAATTTCATCCCATAGTTTATTTGTAAACCCCTTCTTCCTCATAGTGTAAGGGACTAAATGAACTTCTACAGACTTTGCTTTGGTCTTCATCTTAGAATTCATTTCTTGCCATCCTTTCCTCTTGTTAAACTGAACTAAGTTTGACCAAAAGGTGCTTCCATACATAGTCAACTGTAACCTAACTTAATGTGTAAACAACCTGCAACCTAAATTCAGAGTATACTCTTATAACAAGTAGCAAAGTCACAGCAAATCATAGCAGCCTAACCTTCAGCCAATCATAGGCTAAAAGTTGCCAAAACATGTCCAAATAAGATGAATGGGGAACTGCAGCCAATCAGCCTATTTGCACAAGCCATTTCCATTACTCAGGCTATAAATATTGCCTGGACACATTGCAGAAGGAAGCTCTCTGCACTGCTTTTGGTACTGAGTACTACCTGGTTCAAATTTTTTGTTGTTGTTATTGTTCAATTAAACTCTGTTTAGTTTGTCTAAAGTTTTTCTTTTAACACTATCTTAATTTATTTTTGGATAGTGAGCTCTCCCAGGCAGATGTAACTATTTTTATAAAAATGTCCATCCATTCATTCTATGAATCCCCCATCTACATTCTCATTATTCAGGTTTCTTACTCCATGAAGATATTATCTTGGGATACCTTTTGGTTTTCATAGAGTAATGATGACACACAAAGATGAAGTTATTCCACATCATAATTAGTAATCAGTGTAGGGTACTTTTAATTGCTCTTCTGAGTGTATTTTAATGTAACTATTAAGAAATCGGTTCAAGATGCTATTCCCTGGGGCCGTTTGTACTTGAGTCAGAAACCATGTTTTTTCAGTGATTTTAATCATAAAGGAATCGATACTTAAGGAAGCATGAAAGAGATACTTTGATAGCAAACTGACAGGAGCTACTGTCTTTATTTTCTGGTTTGTTTTTCCAGTGATTTAATACAGGTCACCATTTGAACATGGCAATGCCCTGCAGAGAACTCAAGTGAGTATTTGTGGACATACTGTCTAATTGTTAGGGTTACCATAAAATCATGGCCTGAGTAGAGATATTTATGAACCAAGTAACATATTTAATTCTTTCTTTGGCATGAGAGAAAATCCATCCATGGATTATAATTTAATTCAAAAAAGAAGATAGCTATTTGATGATATATATATTTACATTGCTTGCCTTCCTTTTAAAATTTTTCCTATAAAATATGCACAAACTTCTGGAGTTTAGAAGAAATCAACTAAAGTTAGGTTAATATACTGTTACCAAGACATGGGGATACTTAATATTTTGGGAAAATTGTTTTAGAATATCTCCTTTATTTAATTAACAAAGTTTCAACTAGATAAGAGGCTTTTAAATGGGCTCTCAAAACTTCTCATTGTCTGAGGATGCTCTAAATTGCTTAACCTCCTCTCAGAGATACAGACTGTACAAGACTTTCAGTTACTCATTTAGTGTGCACATTCCACCTTCCATATATAAGCATTTATAATAGACTCTTGAATAAGAAAAGTGGTAGGTTCAAAGTTGAATTTGAAAAATTATCTCTTCCCCAACTGAGAGAAGGAAGTGCTGTGGGAGTTTAGGTATGTCTGGGTTCTCAGAAACAAACAGTGCATTGGCTCCAGGTGTCCTAGAGTGACCAGCTGTCCCAATTTGTCTGAGACTGAGGGGTTTCCTAAGATCTGGAACTTTCAGTGGCAAGACTTGGACAGTCCCAGGCTAACCAAATGGCCAATTACGCTACCTAAGGCAGGGCCGTGATTTGTGTGCAGGCGTTGACACACTCTGTTAATACCCACCACCTTTTATCTTTTTACAATTCATCGTACTTCCTGGAAACTCTCATCTTCCATTCCTGCCTCTCTTTCATCACTTCAAAACTGAGAAAATTAAAAAGTATCCACTTTCACCTATCTTTCAGTACCTCAGCTGTGAAGCTAAGCCAAAGAGAATGCAATATTCTCCTCAAACAAAATTTGAACTAGAACACAGCTTCTGACTTAACCCTGCCTAGGATGAATTGTCTGACAGAAATCATTCAGGACTACAAGAGCAGAGAGTAGTTTGTACCACTCTATTCCAACAGAACACAGCGGCTGTTGTGGTGAGTTCTCCGCACCTTGCCTTACACACGGAAGCCCCTTTAAAAGTGTGCCTGTGTTGTTCATGGTGGCAATGAAGATGAAAATAATTGAAAACAGAGATGATGACAATAATGGTGTAGTTGACAATGTAGAAGAATACAGTGTGCTCTAGGAGTTGACATTGGTATAACATTGGCATATAGATCACAACATGAGTGAATTTTGTTTTTAGATTCCCTGGATTCATATCTCCTTGTCACCAATGTCTCACTGTGTGACAAGGAACATGTGTATTAACTCTACAAAACTTTACCAACTACCTTACATGTAAAATGGGGACATTAATATTCTTAATCCTATTCTCATTAAAAAATAGCATGTATATGGCACATAAATGAACACCAGTATGAACTATTATTAATTTTGGTATTCTAAAGTCACTAAACACAATGTGGCCACAATTCATTCCTAGGAAGGGGTTGCCAATGTTTATTTGGCAATGTGCCTGCATCCAGCCAAACAATTAAAATTAACTTGTTTAAGTTTTCTCTATAGAATTATATATTGTATAATTTTATTTTATTCTGGTAATTGATTATTATAGATAAATCCTAATGTTAACTTTAATTAAATTGATAGTGTTCTATAAGCCAGTTGGTGTTTGTCAACAGTCTCAGCTCAAGACGGACAGCGTAAGGTCTCCCTCTGAATCCACCCCTCTCTGCCTCAGGGCTACCTTTCTAAAACTGGGGCACACCACATATTACTTACTCTCTCAGAAACTTGCAATGTCTCCCTTATTGGCCACCTTACCACAAAATAATTTCTTAGAATATAATAATCTCTACAGGTCTTGCCTTGCTAGTAATACCCACGCATGAAAAGCCAACACTGTTTTTTAGTGAAACTACTTTGCCGTATTCCCAGACACATGTTTGTACTTCATGCTTCTTTACATTTGCACATTAGTAATTTTTATTACTATTTTTGTTCTCCCCTCTCTTCCATTTCCCTTAACACCCTTCAAAACTGCTTCCTTTTTTTTTTTTTTATTCCAACATGCCATTGCTGGCTTGGAAAAAAACTCTGCTTACTTTTGAAGAAAATGCCACATCCATGTGGACTGAAGCAGAGACATTCATAAGGAGAAAAACGGTCCCATATGGGGGAAGCTGTGCAGGATAGAGGACAAACAATAAAAATAGTAAATATAAGAGTGCAAGTAAAGAAATATTGACTGAATGAACAATAAAAATCCTGGGTGGTGGGGTTTGAGACATCACATCCATGTTTTTGGTAGTCTTTCCATGATCCTATCCAAGATCAAACTAAGTGTGCTATGTTACTGTATAAAATTGTTTTATACCTCTAATAATTTCCTCATGCTCTCAAAAAAATGTTAAAACTGATTATTCACTGTTTTACCATTGACTCTGAGATAATTGAGAACATATATTATTTAACCTCATTATAATCTAATCCAGTAGCATAATGGTTAGTACAAACTGTGATCTTTAAATATTTGTTGAATAAAGTCACCTTTATTGTAATTAGAATTAACTGAATTATCTTCTATTGCCCTAATCCAATCTGCTTGTTCTTTTATTACAATATTTATCCAAACATTTCTGGAAATGTTTTGTTATAATATATAGTGAAATCTTCCTTATTATTAATGGTAATTAAAAATCCATACACTAAAACATGGATTTTTAAAGTGATATAAGTTTGAAACTCTAAATAATAATGATTATTAAATATGTCTCCAGAATTGGGCTAATGATTCATATTCATTGTTTAATGCTCAAAGAAACTCAATGAGGTTACTGCTGTTATTATTGCACTTAACCAATGGGGGCAGACCAAGACTAGAAGAACTTATGTTAAAAATGCAAAGTCAGAGACAGAAAGTTCCAGGGTCAACATTAAGCCATTTGTATTACCATTATTCTAACTAAATTTTACTGATTTCTCTTGCCTATAAATTTCGATCAGTAGACAATCTAAGCCAGACTAAGCATAGTAACTAAAGCAAAATTGAAAATTTCAGGTAAGATGACCAGAAAGGGACATGGTTAGGAGAAAATAGCTTTTGATTTGTAAGACCTGGAGAAATAGACATCCCTGCTGCTGTAGGAAGGCTCTCTTTGTGTGACTACTGTAGCTTCTGGGGATCTAAAGTCGTACCCAGGCCAGAATAATATTAGTTGCAGGATTCCAGGAGAAACTATTGACTGCTGTTCGGACACCTAAGGATAGAAGACAATATCCCAGGGCTGTCCAGAAAGTATCCAGCCATTGTTAATACAACAAGAACATATCACAAGGCTGGATACTTTCTGGGAAGCCCCTGTATATCACCACCTTGGGCCAAGAGTGGACATTCTGAACAAGATGTTTATTGTCAATAGATACCCCTCGTCCCAGCGAACTGTGTCATAGTATCATTCTGGGTTCAGCCTCCTTCACACACAGAAACCACCCAACTCATGGAATCAGCGCTGGGAATAAAGCCCAACCAATGCCAGAACGCCTGTGAAGCCAGTGAGGGTATTACAATAAGAGATGAGAAAGAGAATTCTCAAGTTCTTCCACCTTCACTCTTAACAAAGCGATGGTGAGACTGTGGTGCACTTTGATATCTCCTTATGAAATTTAAGCACTTTGTAAAACTTGGCATTGCATCGTGGCACTGGGATCTCTTCCCCATACCCAGCTTTAGGAGAATTTATCAGTACCAATGACATGGATAAATAACGTTAATAGACAGCAGTACTCACATTGACAACTAACAGTTCTCCAAGGAAAAAAGGAATATTTTTTCTTCCACAATGAAAGTTCAGTTTATATTTGAGTGCTTATGTTTGGTGGGTAAGATCATGTAGGCTGAAAGGGCCCTGCTAGCTTAAAGATTTATCTCAAGAAGCTTTGATGCCAGATCTCTGATTAAGATGAAATGGCCATACTAGGACCTCTTAATATCATTTGAAAACATATTCAAAACTCAGAATTTTAAAGATTAATTAATATAATTTCAATATCAGATTTTTCAAATATTCAGATACTTGAATTAAATTTCAAATATCAACTATCTTGTCTATATTTTTCTGCTCCAAATTATAATAAAACATCCATCTTCTTTCAAATCTCTCTTATGTTTTTCAGTTTTTGTATACATTTGCCATACTATTTTGTGTTTTGCCTAAAAACATACAGCAGAGAGGTTAATAGCAATTTCTTTGGAGTCAACCTAGGTGTTAATCCTGGCTCTTCCAATTATGAGACATATAATTCTAGCTACTATTATTTGCTCTTTCATGTATTGTTTGCTTATCAACTACATAAAGATGGAAATATTAGACCCAGTATGCTTGTGAGAACAAAATGATATCATATCTGCAGAGGACCTAACATACAGCCTGTCACATGCCATAGATCCAAGTGGTTGTAACATTTCTTCACTATGGGAAAATAAATATCAAACTAGAGATTCTTAAAGTGGATTATGGTTAAGCAAAAGCTCTATTTTTTTTCTTCTAGTCCAAAGAGCTACACATGAATCCATATGCAGCTTAAATTTATTTAGCAAATTATTAATTAAAGCTACAGGGCCAGAGGAAGAAAACTGGATTAGATTTGTGGATTCACACTCAAAAATTATTTTTATTTATGCCTTTGTTTAGCTATAAGAAATATAATATGACCTCTGAAAAATTAAAGAACATTGATAAAACATAAATTTATGAATAAATCCACAACTACTTTGAATACTTACTAGATTCATCTGATCATAATAGTTCTGAAAGTCATGAGTTCTTGTAAATACCTGTGCAGACAAAGAAAATATACAAAAATAAATAAGCATAAAATGAAATATATAACAATGCTAGAGAAGTTTTGGGGAGAAATAACATAAGACACAAATTTCTTTTGCTCTAGCAATTGTTTTCCAGAAAACTTTCCAGTTGCTGCTTTCCCTTGACTATCCTTAAAAATATGGGCTTTCTCTATAGAACTTCTAATATTTATGTCAATTTATCCAATTATTAGAAATAAGAAGTCTGAAGCTTATTGAGATTAAATGGCCAATTTATAGCTATAATGAAGACACACCATAGATTTTATATTTTTAAATCCAAGTTATTGCCATTATATGACACCAAAACAAATAGTTGGTTCACACAATTTTAGCAATGTGCTTCTCCAACTGATGAGAAACTGCCAAGACAGACATATGATCAAATCATTTAGTATTCGTACTTCAATAAATTAGTCAATATTCCCATGAGTATATAGCCTCAAAATATTATGTAGGGCATTTTTCACCTGAAATATTCAAATTATAATTAGCCCTGTCAGTTTCTATTGTTTCAGATATCCCCACTCTTATATATCTCAAGGATACCTAAATATACCATGAGGTTATTTGTTATTTGAATTATTGAGATATGTAATTATTTGTATTATATTTCCATTGAGAGAGAGAGAGAGAGAGACATTGATTATACTCAGACAAGTTTCAAGTCAAAATGAAATCTTGGAATATTTGAAGACATTTATTTTTCTTATGTTTTTCTTTTCAACCACTGTCTCCAGTTTATCTGAGTCATCCATGGAAAAATATACATCAGAGAATGGGGTCTTTCTGGAGAGGAGTGGATATTGCCTGGAAGACAGAACTCCATCATAAGGAAATTCATGCTGCAAAGTTGTATCAAATCACTAGGTGCACAAGCACACACATACACACCCACACACCCCACATTGTCTCCTAAAAGTAACACACAGATTCCTTTAATTCTTGGTTGTTCATTCTGTGCAATGTTTGCCATTTAATCACCCAAGCAGGATGAACCACAGCATCATAACCGAGTTCATTATTCTGGGCTTCACCAAAAACCCTGAAGTCCAGGGAATTCTCTTCCTTGTTTTTCTCTTTATCTACCTTGTGGCTTTTCTTGGTAATATGCTTATTGTCATTGCTATAGTCTATAACAACACCTTGCATACCCCCATGTATGTTTTTCTTCTGGCACTGGCTATTGTGGACATCATCTGCACAACAAGCATCATACCAGAGATGCTTGGGACCATGCTAACACCAGGAAAGACCATTTCATATGGGGGCTGCATGTCCCAGCTCTTCTTCTTCACATGGTCCCTGGGGGCTGAGATGGTTCTCTTTACCACCATGGCCTATGACCGCTACATAGCCATCTGTTTCCCTCTTCGTTACAGTACTATTATGAACCGCCGTATGTGTGTGGCCTTGCTCAGCACTGTCATGGCAATTGCAGTAACCAATTCCTGGGTGCACACAGGTCTCATCCTGAGGTTGACTTTCTGTGGGCCAAATACCATTGACCACTTCTTCTGCGAGATACCCCCACTATTGGCTTTGTCCTGCAGCCCCGTAAGAATCAATGAAGTGATGGTGTATGTTGCTGATATTACTCTGGCCATAGGGGACTTTACCCTCACCTGCGTCTCCTATGGGTTTATCATTGCTGCCATTCTCCACATCCGCACAGCAGAAGGCAAGCGGAAGGCCTTCTCAACATGCTCATCCCACCTCGTGGTTGTGTCCCTTTACTATTCTCCTGTAATCTACACATATATTCGCCCTGCTTCCAGCTACACATTTGAAAAGGACAAGGTGATAGCTGCATTCTATGCTCTCATGACTCCTGCATTAAACCCAATTGTGTATAGCTTCTGTAACAAGAGAATGCAGGCAGGGATTAGCAAAGTGTTTGCATTTCTGAAACATTAGTGATTTTAAGAGGGAACATTGCTTCTTTACTTTAGCATCTTCTCCTACAACAACTTAGATTTTACTGATCTTTCATAATTATTTCCATCCCAAATTTTCCTTTCCCTCTAATTCCTACCCTATTCCTTCTCATTATCCCCACAACTCCATATTTTTCATGTGAATAACGTTTATAATGCAATACACATCACACTTTCACATAAGTATACCGACCATCTGGAAAGTATCCAGCCATTGTTAATATAATTTTTCATATTACATGGCTGGATACTGTCCAGACAGCCCACTTGATATCACAACATATATCCCAACATCTTTCTAAAAATATATACATAATTTCTAATTTCTGTATATGAATATACACATTTACCCATAAGTGTGTGTGCACATCATACATGCATATATCACAAAATATTTAGTGTATTTTGTGCCATGAATGTTTTGATATATGACTGAGATGGAGAGAATTAGCATGTATAATGAATTTCCCCTTCCATAATGGGTAGAGTTAATTCACTTAGAATAATGTGATAATGAATTATCCACCTTGGGTTTGGGCCTTATTAAGTTATTTAGATTTCACTGGAGACAAATTTTGTTCTACTGAATGAAATTATAGGGAAAATTCTTAAGTCTCCATATGAGAATACCAGTTCATTCACTTTAAACCAGTGAGTAGAATTATGTCTCATGCAACAGAAAGTCTGGTGCTAGGTAGTCAATAGTGTAGATGGCAGTTCAGTGATGTCATCAAAGAAGCAGGTTCTTTCAAACTGCTTGCTCTACCATTCAACATTATTTTCCCTAGGATCATCAATGGCCTCTGTATTACTAGGCACTCCATCCATGACCCAGATAGGAAGAAGACTAAAGATGGAGATGTCACAGAGCAAATGAAGCTTTGTCTATTGTTTTTTATAAGACTCACTCACTCAGTAAATATAACCCATATCTCATTGGCCATAGCTATATATTACACCTTCTCAAGTTGTAAGCACTGATTGGAAGAGCAACTTTTGAAAGCAGGTACTTGGCATCCCTGAAATAAATTTAGAGTTAACATAGATGGGATGGGAAGGGGGTGTTCATACTATGCAAGCTACTACTGGTACCTATCAGCAAATATATCAATATCATCAATGTAGATTTGAGGTCACAAACTAAATGGTGAAATAAAATTGGATTGAGAAAGTGAGAATACCAAAATTGAGACCACCATAATACAAATGCACAACATATCTTATACCAAAATGGAACAATACATTATTTATTGTGACACAATTGTTGTGATTAAAAATCATAACATTTTTAATAATATGTTTCTACAATTAGGCAAACATATTGGCAGAATTTGATCTTACAAATAAATCTGAAGCAGGTTTTTTTAAAATTTAAACCAGGCAATAAACCTATTTGGGGTTCTTCTTTGGGTAATTTAAAAACAGATTAGAGAATTCTATTTCTAAGTGAAAGTATGCGTACGTGAGTTTGTAGTTCATTTGTTTATATCATTTTTGCCAGCAAAATTACAATCACATAATGGTAGATATATTTTTAAACATTTAGTCTTAATCTTTCCTAAATCACTAGCTTCTTTCAAAAAGAAGTTAACTTTCACACTTATGTTTTAAAAATATAGCCATTATGGAAAACAGTATGGAGATTCCTTAGCAAACTAAAAATAGAATTACCATATGATCCAGCGATCCCACTCCTGGGTATATATGCACAGGAATTGAAATCAGTATGCCAGAGAGATCTGCACACCATGTTGCAGCGTTATTCACAATAGCTATGATATGAAAGCAGCCTAGGTGTCCATCACCAGTTAACTTGATAGAGAAAATGTGGTAAATATACAGAATGGGACACTATACACCCATTAAAAGGAGGGGAAATCCTGTCATCAGTGGCAACATGGATGAGAATGTAGGATATTATGCTAAGTGAAATAAGCTGGCAGAGAAAAACAGACTGCATGATCTCACTCATATGTGGAATCTAAATAAGTAGAACCCATAGAATTAGAGAGTAGATTACTGGGGAAGGGGAATTGAGGGGGGAAGGGGAGACATTGGTCAAAGGGGAAAAAGTTTAAGTTACAAAAGAGAAATAAGATGTAATGATGAATTGCACAGAATGGTTTGACTACAATAAATAATGATAATTTGTTTATTTCAAAATTGCTGTGAGTAGATTTTAAATGTTTTTATCACAAAAATGTATGTGAGGTGATAGATTTGTCAATTAGCTTGATTTAATCATTGAACATTGCAAACATATATCAAAACATCACATATACCCCATAAATATGTGCAATTATTATTTATCAATTAAGATAAAATTTTTAAAAAGATAATTTTTTGTTTAAAAAAATTAAAAAAATAAACAATTTTGAACTAGGTAGCATATAAATATAATTAAACAGTTCATCACATTTTAGAATTTTTATTAAGAAAAAATGCCTTATATTGGAACTACTCCCAGTGATTTTCAAACAAATTTGACTGTATCCTTAATGTGATATAACCTAAATAGAAATAACATCAAAATTTTTTAAACTGTTCTCCTAACAGTCCATATGCAATTCTGAGATAAAATACATAACATCTTCCACTCAAGATGACCATTTTCTTTAACAACAACAAAAATACAAGATTAAAAAATATAAGAACTCGTGATATATTTTACTTTTAAAATGTGCATATGCCCTAGCTCTGTCCACTAAAAAGAGTTAATCGAAATAATGATTAACACAATAGCATTAAAGACTTCCAGTGTGAGATTGTGGGATCTAAAAACTATTTCCTATAAAAACAATCACAGCTCCTTGGAGAAATGGGGGTCAGGGGGATAATTCACGTATGGCAAGCTGGGACTTTGTGGTCACATCAGAATGCATGAATGTTATCAAGTAGGGTCATAGCAAATGAACTCAGGCATCAACTTACATTCCACTGGCACATACTGGGCATTTTTCTATCAGCACAGATAACAATGGGAGTGAATTTAACACATCAGATATGTTTAAATTCAAAGTTCCAAATAATCCTAAAATATTTGGTGAAATTAGGAGAATGTTAGGGAATCAACTCACTAAAGGAGGTTAAAAGATAATATGTTCTGTATTTCCTTTGTAATATTTACATCAGGATATCAGGGTTGCCAAACAGTTGGGGTGTGTGTGTGAGAGGGGAACAAGAAAGATTCCAGCTAATAGATGAAGAAGGCCGACAGAATTAAATTATCCTTTGTAAAATCTAATGACACCATAAATTTGGGCATTGATCATCAATGGCTCTGACAACATTAGAAGGGAGGTGAGCACTGATATTGGTCATCTTGCCCCCCCAAAAAAAATCATCGAACCTTTATATCTAGAAATTACTTTATGGAAACTGTAGAATTTAGAGGAAGATGACACCACAGGAATGCATCCAGAAATATTCAGATGAAGTACAAACAAGCCAGTTTATTCAAAAACAGAATTGTGAGGAATATAAATAAATAAATTTAAATTTACAGAACAAACAAAATTTAGGAGGCTTAATAATCAGCTGCAAAGTATAGGCCTTATTTGTATCCCAATTCAAGCAAGCACAATGTATAATATCTAGTAAGTCAGTTACAAAACTAAGAACTTCAACTGGATATATGACAATAATATTTGGAAAGTATTAATTTTTAAGTGTGATAATGTCTTTCTGTATTATGTACAAAAAAGAGCTTTTGTATTTCAGATGCACATTGTGAAATATTTATACAATAAATAGTACAAAATGCAAAGGAACAGGCAAAGATATTATAAAATAAGATTTCCTATATATTGTTGACTTTTGAAACTAGTAAACCAGGCAATTTTATAACATAGATTACAAAATGTCATTCTCTAAAATTTCATTAGAAAATTTCCACAATATAAAGTTAAAAAAGAAACATGATTTCCATCTTGTTTGACAATTGTTATGACTATATTTTAAATGCATTTTTCTCCATAAAACTCAACCATTTAACAATTTGTGAACTTTTGTCTGGAAATATTTGCTGCATAGTTTGGCTTTTGATGTGGATATTAACTCTATCATATGAATTGAAAAAAAGAATAATCCAGACAAAAGAACCATTCAATTAGAGGTGAACATCTACATATTTCTTTCTATATAAGATTTTTGTTTTACTAGAGAAAGCACTTACTGTCAGGAGTATATCTTCACCAACATATCTTTGCTTGACTCATAGAAATAATGTTTGGATATTTATTTATTGAAATAGATTTGTGCAAATATTAGATAATCTCATGGATCTCCTACAATACTAATTTATTTTAAAATTTGTTTACAAACCTTATTGCTTTCTCAAACCTTAGCACTTTCTCTGTTTCTTCAGACACATTTTCTGACATAGGAATACAGTTTAGCTTCTTAGTACATTATTTTTTCTCATCTATAAACTATGCTTATAGCAACATAAGAAAAAAAACATTTCTTCAATGGTATTTTGCTTTCTCTCTTTCACTTTCAAGTAAGAAGCCTCAAAGGAAGAGTTCAAATATGAATCATTCTACCTATATAGTTTTTTAATTGCAAGATTCTTTTTTTTAGATATTTAAGTAAAATTTATTTTATCCTTTAGAAAAACAAAGAGAACGGGGATGGGGTGGGGAAGAGAGCAGAGAGACAGAGAGATCCCAGCCTGGCATCCCAAAGAAACAGAAAGGAGATGCCAGCAATTTAATTGTAAGATTCTGTAAAGCAGGGGTCCTCAAACTTTTTAAACAGGGGGCCAGTTCACTGTCCCTCAGACCGTTGGAGAGTGCACACTGTGGGCCCGAGTGACAAGTCGGCTGCTAAGCATGACAGGCAGTGGTGGCAAAAACATTCGGAGGGCCAGATAAATGTGCTAGGTGGCCTGCATGTGGTCCACGGGCCGTAGTTTGAGGACGTCTGCTGTAAAGTGTGGTCTACTGTGATACATTTTGCAATTTGTCTCTTTGTTCTAAGTGTTTAATTTTAAAGCATTGTCCTAATGGTGATAATTTTTATACTATTACTAGCTAATATTGTGATACAAATACACAACTAATGTTAACTTCATTTTGTGAAGTTTGAGCAAAGTAAATCCATATTTCAATTACTCTTCTTAATAATTTTATTTTTTTTCTTCTGAACATTGGAAAGAATTGATTAGAATGTTACTGTTTTCTTTTTTACCTCAGAGTCTGACTACTATAATGCAGATATTGATGCCAGTTTGGGTTCATTCATTTTCTTGCTGTTTCTTTCATAATTAGAAATGAATGTATTCATCTTTGTATGCCTGGCTTACTTCACTTAACATAATGATCTCACTCATAATTGGAAACTAATAAAGTTGACCTCATATAAGTAGAGAGTAGAATGGTAGTTACCAGAGGTTGGGATTGGGGGAAGGGGTTGGGGAGATATTAGTCAAAAGGTACAAAATTTCAGTTAGTAGGAAAGTTCAAGAGATGTATTACACAGCATAGTGATTATGTTTAACAACATATTATATTTTTGAAAAATATTACAAGAGTGCATGTAAAGTGTTCTTAATACAAAAATGATAATTATGTGAGGTAAAGCATATGTTAATTATCTAAATTTAGTCATTCCACAATGTATATATACTTCAAAATATCAAATTGTAAGCAATAATACATAAATATTATTTGTCAATTTTATAAAAGTTAAAGAAGTGAATGTAAATTGATCTCTAATAAAAAGTCATCATCCAATGGAATAAATAAGAATAAAAGATCAACAAATTGTAGAAGCCTAACAAAATAGCCTATTTTGTAAACCAATAATATACCAGTTGCAGAAATATCAAAGATATAAATACTTTGATAAACTTGAAAATACACACATTGAAATAATGTAGTATATATACTCTCCTAAAAAGAGAGATTATTTACAAGCACATATGAAACAATTAAAAAATGGATCACATATTTCACCATAAAATTTAATCTCTACAAGGATCAAAAAATTACAAATATTATGGGATGTGTCATATATGTATGCATGCATGCATATATGTACATAAGAACATATCTGTAATTATATGTGAATGTGAGTATATATGTGTATGAAAGACCAATTTGAAGTGATCTTTAGTCAGTACTGTTAGTGAAAAATTATAATACAAAATAATGTATATAATATTTGCTTATATTAAAATTTGAAGGATGGTCCAAAGCATGGTTTTCTAGAAAGACAGAGAAGCCACAGTGTGGCTCAGACAGGAATGGAAGATTTCCCCTGAAAAAACAAATCAGCAAATAAATAGAGGTTATAAGAAAGAACCAAATGGAAATTGTATAACTGAAAAGAATCAAATATAAGGAGTCTTAAGGATTTGGGGGAAATAACAAAAGTGCGTGATTTACATCTTCAAAGTTCCAGGAGAGAATGAATGTCTTCTAGACACTTCCTTCTTTCTTCCATTGAGAAATCCATTGTCATTCAAAGTGGTATTCCCTATAGGTAATGTGTTGTTTGTCTCTGGTTGCCATCAAGATTGCTTTTTTTGTCTTTAGTTTTCAAACAATTATGATGCGGTTTGGTGCAGATTTATTTGGCTTTATCTTATTTCTAGACATTGGCCTAGGCAAAGAATTTATGAAGAAAACCCCAAAGTCAATCACAGCATCAATGAAAACAAACCAGTGGGACCTAATGAAATTAAAAAGCTTCTGCACAGCCAAAGAAACTGTCAAGAGAGCAAACAGACAACCCACAAAATGAGAGAAAATTTTCGCAAGCTGCACATCCAATAAAGGGCTGATAATTAGAATTTATTTAGGACTCAGGAAAATCAGCAAGTAAAAATCAAAAAACCCTATCAAAAAGTGGGCAAAGGACATGAACAGAAATTTTCCAAAAGAAGACAGAATAATGGCCAACAAAGTTATGAAAAAATATTCAACATCTCTAATCATCAAGGAAATAAAAATCAGAACTGCAATGAGATATCACCTATCTCCAGTGAGAATGGCCTTTATCAAAAAGTCCCAAACAATAAATGCTGACATGGATGTGGAGAGATAGGAACACTCCTACACTGCTGGTGGGACTGCAAATTACTTCAACCTCTGTGGAAAGCAATTTGGAGATACCTTAAAGTGATACAAGTACATCTACCATTTTATCCAGCAATTCCACTACTAGGCAATCTACCCAAAAGATCAAAGGACACTCTACAAATGGGACACCTGCACTCGAATGTTTATAGCAGCAGAGTTCACAATCACAAAGGTATGGAAACAACCCAGGTGCCCATCAATCCATGAGTGGATTAATAAAATGTGATATATGTATCCCATGGAATACTACTCAGCTGTAAGAAACAATGGTGATATAGCATCTCTTGTATTTTCCTGGATAGAGCTGGAACCCATTCTACTAAGTGAAGTATCTCAAGAATGGAAAAACAAGCACCGCATGTACTCGCCAGCAAATTGGTATTAACGGATCAACACCTAAGTGGACATATGGGAATAACATTTATCGGACGTTGGGCAGGTGGGAGGGGGGAGGAGGGGATGGGTATATACATACATAATGAGTGAGACGTGCATCGTCTGGGGGATGGTCACGCTTGAAGATCTGACTCGAGTGGGGAGGGGGGGCATGGGCAATATACGTAACCTTAAACATTTGTACCCCCATAATATGCTGAAATAATAATAATAATAAAAGAAGGAAGTGGCACAATATTTTTTAAGTAAGAAAGAAAAAACCTTTCAATTATTTCAAGGGAAATAAATATGTTTTCAAATGAAGGAATACTAAAAGTATTTGTAACTAGCAGACATATCCTTAAAGAATTGCTATAGAGAACACTCTAAATAGAAAAGAAATCATAAGAGAATAACCCTGGGAACATGATAAAGAAGAGATTGTGTGAAAATAGAAATAATTATAATAGACTGTACTTCTCAAGGGTTTCTTGGATTGTATTTTATGGTTGAATGAAAAGTTATGACGTTAGTTGGCATAAAAACTATACATTGTAATCAAAAATAGTATGAATAAAAAGATGGAATACTTAAATGTATTAAACAGCAGAAAATCAATAAATAGAAAGCAGAGAAATGAAAAACAAGAAACAAGCAGAAAACATAAAAAAGCAGACAAATTTGGACATATCAATGATTATTTTACAAGTAAATGCTGCAATAAAATATACAAATGAAAAGGAGTAGATTAGACAGTAGACAAATATACATGGCTGAACTATGTACTATCTATGAGAAACTCACATAAAACAAAACAAAACAGGTAGGCTGGAAGTAAAAGTATACAAAAAGACATAGCATGATCACATTCATGAATTAAAAAGTAGGAGTGACAATATTAATAACAGATAACAAACAGTTGAGTGATCAACAAATAGTCTTTACTGCCCAGCTATTTCACCAGATGGCCATTCCTAGGTATTTTGTACCTTTTATTTATTTTTTTTCTTTTCTTTTTTATTTTTATTTTTATTTATTTCATCATATTATGGAGGTACAAATATTGTTAGGGTTACAAATATTGCCCCTGTCCCCTATCCCTCCCCCCGATGTGTCCAATCCCCCAGTGGTGTGCAGGTTACAAATAATAGAATAAAAATATTTTTCATTTATATCTTATTAATTTGATAATATCATAAAATTGTCCCCTTTTAGTTTTCAACAGAGATAATGTTCTTTATTATATAATAGATTATGCTGACCACTTTAGTTTTTTTCATAGCTTTAGGGTAAAATTGAAAAAATATATATATGCGTGTGTATGTATATATGTATGTATGTGTGTATATATATACACACACACAAATGTAGTGAAATAATTTTCTCCTACCTTTTTCTCCTGAAATATTAAAATAATAATAACCTAAAGAACTTGGGAGATGTTATTATTCTTTCTTCAAGTAGCACCAGATTTGCCCCAGATCTGTACTTGGGGTAAAATAAACCCATATCAGTGATCTCTTTAAATCATAAAATTTAGTAAAGAAAATTACTATTATAACCACAAAATTCTTGGATACCATTATTAAGTCAACAATATGTTAAATGAGTGAATTTAAAAAGTTGAAACAAAAACCATCTGCCATGTCATTTCTCCAGTTCTCAAAGGTTCAAGATTCTGCAGAGCTATTCATTTTTAGTCTGTCTATATCTTTACATATATATCTAAAATATATATTTATATATTATATCTTGAAAATGTTATAGTAAATATAAGAAATTAAATAAGTACTTTTGTTACAAGAAAAATTAAAATAATAAGATATTTTCTTGAGGCAGTATTTACCTCTGTATGTTCTATCTTAAATACTTATTTTCCCTTATATCCACACTTACAGATTTGATTCATTTTTTTAAAGTCAGCATTTTTAAAAATAATTCAATAACATCCTGATAAAAATACATAACCTATTTTTTCTTCAGGTTATATAAAACCAGATGAACATATACATGAAATTATAACTTCGTAATCTTTCAAATTAAAATGTTGGAAAAAATCAAATATCAACATTAAAAATGACTTGGGGAAAATCTGTCTTATACTCCATTCCATGCCTACATCCCTAGTCAATCTTCTATTATCATGAAAGGAGTGTCAACTCTCAACTCTGCAACGTGTTCTTTTGAAACATTCTCTCCCTATTTAATCATAATAATCTGTATATATGGGTTTATATATTTATTTTTGTTTCTCTTTATTTTTTATTCCTTTTGATGATTTGGAGGATTTATAATCTTTTTAGGACTTTACATGGTTTTTCTAGTACTTTATGAAATAGATTTTAACTTTGATTGCTTTATATATTACCTTTACCCCTTAGGCCTTTGGAGCAAAGACATTTCCTCCCATATTCTTCCAAATCCTTTTCTTCTCTCATCGGTTAGAATTTGGTTGAATATTGTATTAGTTAGGGATTAGTTACGGATATTGTATTAGTTAGGGATCATGATACCCTTGAATCAAAGAACACCTCTCAAAAATGTTGTTTATGAAAAATTAGAGGCTTTATTCTTCCACATTAAAGAAATGCAGAGGTCAAAAGCCAGCTACAAACATCACCAGGCACGCAGACTCCCTTCTGTGTTTCTTTAGTGTCCTGAGCACGCTGCTCTGATCCCAGGAATCAAAACCAACACTGGGACTCCAACTATCCAGGCGCTCCACCCACTGCCACTCCAACCACAGTCCAGACACCGTGGAAAGAGGGAAACGGGTGTGAGCTTAGTGGAGCCCCTTTGAAGACTCTTTTCTGAAAAAGGTTCCAAAACATCCTAATTATGCTATATATGAAAGGGTTGATCTATCTGATCATCCTCCAGTGCCAAAGGTTCTGGACACACTGTTTTTATTTGAGACAGCTCCTAGTAAAACAATGAGCAGTGTTAGACACTGCATATAATGAGTTCCTTTTTTTTCTTTTTGACACAGGGTCTTACTCTGTTTCCCTAGCCAGAGTGCAGTGGTTCATCATAGCTCACTGTAACCTTAAGCTCCTAGGCTCAAGCAATCCTCCTGGCTAAGCCTCCTGAGTAGCTAGGACTATAGGCCAGTGCCATCACACGCTGCTAATTTTTTTTAAAAAAATATTTGTAGAGATAGGGTCTTGCTATGTTGTCTAGGCTGGTCTCAAACTCATGGCCTCAAGGCCTCATATGTTCCTCCCACCTTAGCCTCCCAAAGTGCTAGGATTATAGGTGTAAGCCATCTCTCTTTGCCAGTGAGTTCTTATTTTCTAATCAAGTAACTTTGCACTGTATATATTGGTACCCAGGCTGAAGTGTTTGAAAGCCATCAAGATTAATACATTCCATCCTCCTCTAGCTCAATTTTCATTTCTTATTTTGGTAAATTATGAATTGCCACTAATATTTATTTTCTTCCTCCTCCTCTTCCTTTTTAAGCTGTGGAAGGGAGTGGTGAGATAGAGATCCCTATTCTAACTTCACCAATGAACATGAATTTCATGCTAATGTCTAAAATTTCTAGCCTCTCTTTTAGCTACATGAAGTAATCTGGTATTTGTGTGTATGTTCTAAATCATAACCATAAAAAAGGAAAATGATTGATATTCACATTCCTTTTCTATTATAAACATGGTCAACTGGTGGCATTTTTGCTATACCATAAATCATATGTTCAAGGGCAACAATCCAAAGAATGTCAGGGCAATGGGGCAGCAAAGACCTATATTTCTAGCAAAAAAGAAAAGTCATTAGTCAACTTCTGAGCCAATAACTCTACACATAGAACAAAAAATAACATTTCTTTCATAGGCCATTGCTGTTAAATGAGTCTCTGTTAAAGCTATTGTGTTTATTCTTTTTTTTTTTTTTTTTGATGGTAATGCTTGCGATGCTTTCCAGTTTATTTTTTGTTTTTGTTTTGGTTTTTGTTTTTTTTATTTATTTATTTTTATTTCGGCATACTATGGGGGTACAGATTTTAAGGTTTCAATAAATGCCCTTTCCCCCCTCCCCCCACAAGTCTGAGTTTCCAGCATGACCATCCCCCAGATGGTGCACATCTCACTCATTATGTATGTATATACCCACCCTCCTCCCTCCTCCCCCCTGCCCAAAACCATATTACTGTAGTACCTATGTGTCCACTTAGGTGCTGCTCAGTTAATACCAGTTTGTTGGTGAATATATGTGGTGCTTGTTTCTCCATTCTTGGGATACTTCACTTGGTAGTATGGGTTCCAGCTCTAACTAGGAAAATATAAGAGGTGCTATATCACTGTTGTTTCTTAGAGCTGAATAGTACTCCATGGTATACATATACCACATTTTATTAATCCATTCTTGGATTGATGGGCACTTGGGCTGTTTCCACAGCCTTGCGATTATGAATTGTGCTGCTATAAACATTAGAGTGCAGGTGTCTTTTTTGTAGAGGGTCATTGGATCTTTTGGGTAGATGTCCAGTAATGGGATTGCTGGGTCAAATGGTAGATTCACTTGTATCGCTTTAAGGTATCTCCATATTGCTTTCCACAGAGGTTGAACTAGTTTGCAGTCCCACCAGCAGTGTAGGAGTGTTCCTCTCTCTCCGCATCCACGCAAGCATTTGTTATTTGGAGACTTTTTGATAAAGGCCATTCTCACTGGAGTTAAGTGATATCTCATTGTAGTTTTGATTTGCATTTCCCTGATGATTAGAGATGGTGAGCATTTTTTCATGTTTGTTGGCCATTCTCTCTTCTTTAGAAAAATTTCTGTTCAAGTCCTTTGCCCACTTTTTAATAGGGTTATTTGATTTTTTCTTGCTGATTTTCGTGAGCTCTAAGTATATTCTAGTTATTAGCCCTTTAACGGATGAGTAGGATGCAAAAATTTTCTTCCATTCTGTAGGTTGTCTGTTTACTTTCATGACTGTTTCTTTGGCTGTGCAGAAGCTTTTTAGTTTCATCATGTCCCATTTATTTATTTTTGTTGCTGCTTTGATTGCCTTTGGGGACTTCTTCAAAAACTCTTTGCCTAGGCCAATGTCTAGGAGAGTGTTTCCAACATTTTCCTCTAGAATTCTAATAGTTTCATACCTTAGGTTTAAGTCTGTTATCCTGCGTGAGTTGATTTTTGTGAGAGGTGAAAGGTGTGGGTCCTGCTATAGCCTTCTACAAGTGGCTATCCAGTTTTCCAAGCACAATTTATTGAAAAGGGATTGTTTTCCCCAGCATATGTTTTTGTCTGCTTTGTCAAAGATTAGATGGCTATATGAGGATGGTTTTATATCAGAATTCTCAGATCTGTTCCACTGGTCAATATTCCTATATTTTGCCAATACCAGATTGTTTTAATTACTACAGCTTTGTAGTATAGTTTGCTATCTGGCATATTAATATCTCCCATTTTGTTTTTGTTGCCTAGAATTGCTCTTGATATTCGGGGTCTTCTTTGGTTCCATAAGAAGCGTAAAATTATTTTTTCTATATCTGCGAAGAATGCTGATGGGATTTTAATAGGTATTGCATTGAATCTGTAGATCAGTTTGGGTAGTATAGACATTTTAATGATGTTGAGTCTGCCGATCCACAAGCATGGAATGGTTTTCCATCTGTTTACATCCTCTGCTATTTCCTTCCTCAGTGTTTCATAGTTTTCCCTGCAGGGGTCTTTTACTTCCTTGGTTAAGTATACTCCTAGGTACTTTAATTTCTTTGTTGCTATTGTGAAAGGAATTGAGTCTTTAATTTGGTTCTCGAATTGATTGTTGTTGGCATATATGAATGCCTCTGATTTCTGTGTATTGATTTTGTATCCTGAGACTGTACTAAATTCATTTATCAGTTCCAGGAGTTTCTTGGTTGAATCTTTGGGATTTTCTAAATATAATATCATATCATCAGCAAACAATGAAAGTTTGATCTCTTCTGCCCCTATTTGGATACCTTTAATTCCACTTTCCTGTCTGATTGCTGTAGCCAGGACTTCCAACACAATGTTGAATAGAAGTGGAGATAGTGGGCAGCCTTGTCTGGTTCCAGTTCTAAGCGGGAATGCTTTCAGTTTTTCCCCATTCAGTATGATGTTGGCTATGGGTCTGTCATATATGGCTTGTATCATTTTTACGTATGTCCCTTCTATGCCTATTTCCTTAAGTGTTCGTATCATGAAAGGATGTTGAATTTTGTCAAAAGCTTTTTCTGCATCTATTGAAAGAATCATGTGGTCTTTGTTTTTACTACTGTTTATGTGGTGAATTGTATTTATAGATTTACGTATGTTGAACCATCCCTGCATCCCTGGGATGAAGCCCACTTGGTCGTGATGGATTATTTTTTTGATAAGCGTAAGGATTCGGTTAGCTAAGATTTTGTTGAAAATTTTTGCATCTGTATTCATTAGGGATATTGGTCTGTAGTTTTCTTTTTTTGCTGCATCCTTTCCTGGTTTTGGTATCAGAGTAATATTCGCCTCATAAAAGGTGTCGGGGAGGCTTCCGTTCTTCTCGATGTTGTGGAATAGTTTCTGCAAGATAGGTACTAGTTCTTCTTTGTAAGTGTGGTAAAATTCGGGTGTGAAGCCATCTGGACCAGGACTTTTCTTTTTAGGGAGATTTTTAATTGCTGTTTCTATTTCAGCTCTTGAGATTGGTCTGTTCAGGGAATCTATATCTTCCTGGTTGAGCCTAGGGAGGCTGTGTGTTTCGAGAAATTTGTCCATTTCCTCCACATTTTCCAATTTGTGTGAATAAAGATTTTTGTAGTACTCATAAATTATATCTTGTATCTCTTTGGGATCGGTTGTGATATCTCTTTTTTTGTTCCTGATGGAGCTTATTAGAGATTTCTCTTTTCTGCTTTTCGTTAGCTTAGCCAGTGGTGTGTCTATTTTGTTTATTTTTTCAAAGAACCAACTTTTTGTTTTATTAATCTCCTGATTAGCTTCCCTGTTTTCAATTTCGTTTAGCTCTGATTTGATCTTGTTGATTTCACTCCTTCTGCTAGGTTTGGGGCTGGTCTGTTCTTCTTTTTCCAGCTCTTTGAGTCGTTTCATTAGATTGTCTATTTGTGATCTTTTTGACTTTTGGTTATAGGCATTTATGGAGATAAACTTTCCTCTCAGAACTGCTTTAGTTGTGTCCCAGAGGATTTGATAACTTGTCTCTCCATTGTCATTTCCTTCAGAGAATTTTTTTATTTCCATCTTGATTTCTTCATTTATGAAGTAATCATTTAGTAGGAGGTTGTTTAATTTCCACGTTTTTGTGTAGAAATGTGAGTTTCTGTTACGGTTGATTTCTACTTTTATTCCACTGTGTCTGAGAAGATACATGGTATGATTTCTATGTTTTTAAATTTCTTGAGGTTTACTTTGTGTCCTAGGATATGGTCAATCTTAGAGAATGTCCCGTGAGCTGATGAGAAGAACGTATATTCAGTTGATTTTTGGTAGAATGTCCTGTAAATGTCAGTCAGACCCAATTGTTCTAGAGTTTTGTTTAAGTCCATTATTTCTTTTTTAATTTTCTGTTTGGAGGTTCTGTCTCATGCTGTCAGTGGAGTGTTGAAATCTCCGGTGATTATGGAGTTGCTATTAATCAAGTTGTTTAGATCCAGTAAGGTTTGCTTTATGAATCTGGGTGCACCTAAGTTGGGTGCATATATATTTAAAATTGTTATCTCTTCTTGCTGAACTGTTCCCTTCACCATTATATAATGACCCTCTTTGTCTTTCACTACTTTTGTTGGTTTAAAAACTAATTCGTCTGAAATTAGAACTGCCCCGCCAGCCTTCTTTTGGCTTCCACTTGCTTGGAATACTGATCTCCACACTTTTATTTTAGTCTATATGCATCCTTGCAGGTTAGATGTGTTTCCTGAAGACAGCATATACTTGGCCTGTATTTTCTTATCCATTCAGCCAGCCTATGTCTCTTGAGTGGAGAGTTTAAGCCATTCACATTTATTGAGAGAACTGATAGGTGAGGTAGATTACTGTTCATTCTGTTGGGCTGGATATTGTTGCTTTGATTTCTCTCTTGAGCCATAGTAATATCTGGCCTTTAATCTTTGGATTTGGGTTGTTTTTATATTCGTGAGTTTTTATTATGGTGTTCTGTGTGTAACACTGTTTTGAGTACTTCTTGTAGGGCTGGTCTTGTCTTGGTGAATTCTCTGAGGCTTTGCTTGTTTGGGAATGTCTTTATTTCTCCTTCATATAGGAAGCTTAGTTTTGCAGGGAATAAGATTCTAGTCTAGGCATTGTTTTGTTTCACATGAGTGAGAATGGGGCCCCAGTCTCTCCTTGCTTGTAAAGTCTCATTAGAGAAGTCTGATGTTGTTCGAATTGGCTTTCCCTTGTAAGTTACTTGCTTCTTTCGTCTTATAGCTCTTAGAAGGGCCTCTTTGGTGGATATTTTGGTCAGTCTGATGACTGCATGTTGTGACGTCTTCCTGTTTGCATTAAATCTCCCAGGGGTCCTCTGAGCCTCTTGAACTTGTATATCGAGATTTTGAGTAAGGCCTGGGAAATTTTCCTCTATTATATTTTCAAAAAGCTTGTCCAACCCTTGAGTGATGTCTTCTTCCCCTTCTGGTAACCCTGTGACCCTCACGTTAGATTTCTTCACATAGTCCCACAGCTCTTGTAGGCTTTGCTCTTTTCTCTTGTTTCTCTGCTCTATCTCTGTGACTGATTTATTTAATTGGAAGGTGTTATCTTCAATCTCTGAGATTCTTTCTTGTGTTTGATCTACCCTGTTCTTGAGACTTTCCACTGTATTTTGTAGTTCTCTGAGTTGATTCTTCATCTCCAGGACTTCGGTTAAAGTTTTCTTCACTGTGTCGATCTCTTTAGTGAACTTTTGTTCCCTATCCTGGAGGCTTTTTGTGGTTTCTTTATGTTGGTTATTGAGTTTTTCTTGCAGGTCAGTGAGTGTTCTTATGATCCACATACGAAATTCCTCTTCTGTCATTTTGGTTGCCAGGTTTTGGTTGTTGTCTGTTTCTAAGGGGCTGGTACTCCTCTTTGGGGGTGTGTGTTCCATTTGTTTCTTCATATTTCCTGAGTTCCTTCGCTGATTTCTTCCCATGTCGCTCAGTTGTTGTTTCTTTCCTTTAGGTTTTCGTTTGGGTATTCACATGTCTTGATAGTTTCTTAGCCGGTAGTCGGTGTTGCTCACTTGCGGCAGCCGTCGCTGGGCTGGTGTCTGCAGGTCTCTCTACCCGCTGGGGAGCTTGCCAGCAGTCCGAGATGCAGTGGAGGGGAAACAGCCAAATCACCTACCCTTCCTGCTGGTCTCCGGGCTGCTCTGGTGGCCTCCCGTCTTCTGCCTCCTTAATTACACAGGTGGAGATAGATGGCAGGAATGGGGACAGTTCCTATCTCAGCTCCACCCCCAAGGCGGGGCTAGAATCTTTGGAGCCAAAGGCCCAGCTCCCAGTCACTAGAGTGTGTGGGTCGTAAAATCTCTCTGCCTTATACCCTACAAGGGCAGCCTCCTACGAGGCTCGGCCCTGCCCAGTCAAACTCCAGGGCCTGGACACCAAGTGCGGGAGACCTATGTAAGGAGAGACGGACCAGAAGCGGGGAGGCAGGCAATGGGACCCACCAGTCCCTGTCTTCTGATTCCTTAATTCCACAGGTGGAGATAAGTGGCAGGAACAGGAACAGTCTCTATCTCGGCTCCGTCCCCAAGGTGGGGGATACAGACTTTGGAGCCAAAGGCCTAGCCCCAAATCCCTGGATGTGGGGTCGTAAAGTATTTCTGCCTAATACCACTAAAGGCAGTCTCCTACGTGGCTTGGCTCTGCCCAGGCGAGATCCACACTCTGGACACAGAGCTTGGGAGACCTGTGTAGGGAGAGACCGACCAGGAGCGGGCAGGCAGGCAATGGGACCTACCAGTCCCTGTCTTTTGTCTCCTTAATTACACAGGTGGAGATAAGTGGCAGGAATGGGAACAGTTTCTATCTCAGCTCCACCCCCAAGGCTGGGACAGAGACTTTGGATTCCAGGGCAGGGCTCCGGGTCGTAGGAGAGTGTAGAAGACAATGTTTCTCTGCCTTAAATCTACCAAGGGCAATCTCCCCTGTAGTACTGCCCTATCCACACAGGGTCCACTCTTTGAGCACAGAGTCAGTGCCACTTGTGCAGCAAGTGACGGTCCAATATCAAATTGGTGGAGCAGGGGCGCATACCAGTGCTCTCTCTCCGCCTCCCCTCCAAACCCCGAGCCCAGGTCAGCGCTGGGATGCCAAGTCAGCGCTGGAATGCGGAGGCGGAGCGGTGCGGAGGCAGAAGCGGTCCGGAGGGGCACAGGGAGGGGGGTCCTAATGGATCAAGGAGTCTAACTTAGCGCACTCTGGCCTCTCAGTGCTGTCCCAAACCTCCTCTATATCCAAAGTCAAAGCCTCCTTCTGTGTGAACTCCCCTTAACCTTGACCTGGGAGTGTTCTGCAGGGAGATGCCCGAGCGGGCTCTGGTTCCTGCTGCGCGGAGAGGGGTTGCTGGGCTCGGACCCTCCCCCTGCTTATACTGCCGCTGCCGTGTGCTCTGGAGAACTCAGTGTTCCCTCTCTAGTCTCCTCTCCACACGGCTTTGTCCCGCGCCGCCACTTCTCACCAACTTCAGGCACCTCCCGGCCTACGTGGGAGTGGAGCTCGGTGCAGGAGGGGGTGTTGCTCAGCTCCAGGTAGAGCTGGCGCCACCGCCAGCCGGCAGCGGCTTAAACCGTGCCTCGCTCCCTCCCTGTTGTGTGCCTCCGAATCCCCGATTTTTGTGGAAGAATAATCGATTCACCTTTGCTTTAGGCTGTAAATGGTCTTATCCCTCCGTTCCCGGTGGATGTCTGCAGGCTTGCGAAGCTGGTCCCGTGGAAGTGCGGATCGCTCGCTTGTGGCTATCCGCTTTCTTCACTTTTCGCTCTGGGAGCAGAGAGCCAGGAGGGCACCCCTACTCCGCCATGCTTTTCATCATCCTATCTGTTTATTTCTTATATATTTTGGATATTAATTTATCATCAGATGTATGATTTACAAATACTTTTCCCATTTTGTAGGCTGTCCCTTCAGTCATTTGATTGCTTCCTTTGCTGTGCAGAAGCTTTTTAGTTTCATAAAATCTAATTTGTCTATTTATATTATTTTCTTTTAAATTTTTTTCTCCTTTTGAGTTTCTTTCCCTTAAATATTGTCCCCCTCCCCCAAAGAAATATTGTTTTTTTTTTTTGAGACAGTCTCTCACTTTGTGCCCTGGCATGAGGAGAGCGGTGACATCATCACAGCTCACTGGAACCTCACACTCCTGGGCCTCAGCCTCCTGAGTAGCTGGGACTACAGGCATGTGCTGCCTCACCCAGCTAATTTTCCATTTTCTTTTTCTTTCTTTCTTTCTTTCTTTCTTTCTTTCTTTCTTTCTTTCTTTCTTTCTTTCTTTCTTTCTTTCTTTCTTTCTTTCTGTAAAGATGGGCTCTTGCTATGGTCTTGAACTCCTGATCTCAAGTGATCCTCCTGCCTGGGTCTCCCAAAGTGTTAGGATTAGGGGTGTGAGCCACTGTGCCCAGGCTATTCTGTTTCTTTTTGCTTGTGTTTTTGGGATCATATCCAAAAAATCATTGCCCAGACTTACAGGGATTTTCCCCTATGTATTGTTCTAGTAGTGCTAAAGTTTCAGATCTTATACTTAAAGTATTTATTTTGAGTTGGTTTTATACATAGGGTGAGTTCAGTTTCATTCTTCTGCATGTGGTTATCAGTTTCTCTAGCACCATTTATGGAAAGACTGTTGTTTCCCCAGTACGTGTTCTTGGCAACTTTGTCAAAGATTAGTTGACCATAGATGCATGGATTTATATCTGGGCTCTCTAATCTGATCCACTGTTATGTCTGTCTGTTTTGTCTCAATACCATGCTGTTTTGGTTGTAATTTTGTAGTACATGTTGAGACCAGGTAGTGCAACGTCTTCAGCTTTGTTCTTTTTGTTCAAAATTTCTTTGGCTATTCAGGGTCTTTTGTGCTTCCATACCAATTTTTTTTTAATTTTAGCATATTATGGGAGTACACATGTTTAGATTACATATATTGCCTTTGCCCTGCCTGAGTCAGAGCTTCAAGCATGTCCATCCCAGATGGTGTGACTGCACCCATCCCATTATGTGTAAATATACCCATCCCCTCCTCCCTCCCACCATTCACCCAGTGAATGGTACTACTCTATGTGCACATAAGTGTTGATCATTTAATGCCAATTTGCTTGTGAGTCCATGTGGTGCTAGTTTTTCCATTCTTGGGATACTTCACTTAGTAGAATGGATTCCAGCTCTATCCAGGATAATAAAAGAGGTGCTGTGTCACCATTGTGTTTTGTGGCTGAGTGGTACTCCATGGTATACATATACATTTTATTAGCCCACTTACGTATTGATGTGCACTTTGGTTGTTTCCACATCTTTGCAATTGTGAATTGTGCTGCTATAAATATTTCAGTACAGATATCTTTTTTATAAAATGTCTTTTTTTCCTTTAGGTAGATGCCTAGTAATGGGATTGCCAGATCAGATGGCAGTTCTACTTGCAGCTCTTTGAGGTATCTCCATATTACTTTCCACAGAAGTTGTACTAGTTTGCAGTGCAAGCAGCAGTGTATGAGTATTCCTATCCTCCGTATTCACGCCAATATTTGTTGTTTTGGGACTTTTTGATAAAAGCCATTCTCACTGGAGTTAAGTGAAATCTCATTGTAATTTTGATTTTCATTTCCCTGATGATTAGATGTCTTGAGCATTTTTTCATATGTTTGTTGGCCATTATTCTGTCTTCTTTTGAAAAGTTTCTTTTCATGTCCTTTCCCCACTTTTTAATGGAGTTGTTTGATTTGTTTTCTTGATTTTCCTGAATTCTATTTAGATTCTAGTTATCAGCTCTTTAATGAATGTATAGCATGGGAATATTTTCTTCCATTCTGTAGGTTATCTATTTGCACTCATGATAGTTTCCCTGGCTGTGCAGAAGCTTTTTAACACATTAACTGCCATGAGAGTTGTATTTAACTCATTCTACTCTTGACACTGGGGTGAAGTGAAGCATATATAAAATCTTACTCGTTGACGTTCTTATTGTTACAACTAATATTGACAATTTAATTCTAAAAACACGGATTACGTGAGTTGAAGTCAATACATTTCACTTTTCTATTTAAGTTTACCTTTAAATTACACTGAAATTTTTTATTCTATTTTCATAAGAAAACAACGTAGCCCCAAGGAAAAGTTTCTGATTTTTTTGTATGGCAGTCAATGTGTTAATTTGATCAGGTCCCATTGATTTATGTTTGTTGTTGCTGTGATTGCTTTTGGGGTAGTCTTCATAAAGTCTTCAGCTAGGCCAATGTCTGTATGAGTTTTCCAACATTTTCTTCTAGAATTCTTATAGCTTCATGCCTTAGGTTTTAAGTCAGTTATCCATCATGAGTGGATTTTTATGAGACATGAGAGGTGCGGATCCTGTTTCAGGCTTCCGCATGGGGATATCTAATTTTCCCAGCACCATTTATTTAATGAGGATTTTTCCCCCAGTGTATGTTTTTTTCTGCTTTGTCAAAGATTAGATGGCTATATGAGGATGGTTTTATACTTGGGTTCTCAGTTCTGTTCTATTGATCTATGTTGCTGGTATTGTGCCAATACCATGCTGTTTTGGTTATTATAGCCTTGTAGTATAGCATGCAGTCTGGTAAACTGATGCTTTCCAATTTGTTCTTTTTGCTTAAGGTTGCTTTTGCTATACGGGGTCTTCTCTGTTCCATATGAAATGTAGAATTATTTTTTCTAGATCTGCAAAAAATGATGTTGGTATTTTAATAGGGATTGCATTGAATCTGTAGATCACTTTGAGTAATTTAGACATTTTAACAATGTTGATTCTACCGACCAAGGAGCATGGTATGGTTTTCCACCTATTTTTATTCTCTGCTATTTCCTTCCTCAGTGCTTCACAGTTCTCCCTGTAGGGGTCTTTTACCTCCTTAGTTAAATATATTCCTAGGAATTTTATCTTCTTTGTTACTACTGTTAACTGTATTGAGTCTTTGATTTGTTTCTCAGTTTGGCTGTTGTTTGTGTATATAAATGCTACTGAATTGTGTACACTGATTTTGTAACCTAAGACACTTTGCTGAATTTATTTATCACTTCCAGTAGTGTCATGGCAGAATCTTTGGGGTTTTCTAGATATAAGATCATATCATCAAAGAACGATAGTTTGGCATCTTCTGCCCCCATCTGGATTCCCTGGATTTCCTTCTCTTGTCTGATTGCTGTGGCTAAGACGTCCAGCAGTAAGTTGTATATAAATGGTATAAAGGGCAACCTTGTCTGGTTCCAGCTCTAAGCAGGAATGCTTTCAATTTTTCCCTGTTCACTATGATGTTGGCAGGGGTTTTTTCATATATGCCTTTTATAATTTTGATGTAAGTCCCATATATGCCTGTTTTGTGAAGCGTTCTTACCATTAAAGAGTGCTAAATTTTGTTAAATGTTTTTCTGTGTATATTGAGAGGATCATATGGTGTTTTTTACCTCTATTTATGAGGTGAGTAATAATTATAGACTTGCATATGTTGAACCATCCCTGAATCTCTAGGATGAAGCCCAGTTGATTATGATGGACTATTTTTTTTTTATAAACACTTGAATTCAATTTGCTAGGATTCTTTTGAGAATTTTTACATCTATATTTATAAGAGATATTGGCCTGTGATTTCCTTTTATTGTTGAATCCATTCCTGGTTTTGGTATCAGGTTTATGTTGGCTTCATAAAATATGTTGGGGAGGATTCCTTCCTTCTCAAAATTGTGGAATAATTTCTGTAGGATAGGCGCCAGTTCTTCTTTGTAGGTCTTTTAAAATTCAGGTCTGAAACCATCTGATCAGGGACTTTTTTTTAGGAAAGTTTTTTTATTGCTGCTTTAATTTCAGTACTTGATGTTGGTGTGTTCAGGAATTCTATTTCTTCCTTATTGAGCCTAGGGAGGCTGTGTGTTTCTACACATTTTCAAGTTTATGTGCATAGAGATTTTTATAGCATTCATAGATGATATTTTTTATTTCCATGGTATCATTTGTAATATTTCTCCTTTTCATTCCTGATTGAGCTTATTAGAGTCCTTTCTTTTCTGCTTCTGGTTAATTTAGCAAGAAGTGTGTCCATTTTGTTTATTTTTCAAAGAACTGACATTTTAAAAATTTATCTTCCATATAGTTTTTTTGTTATGAATTTCATTTAGTTCTGGTCTGATCTTGGTTGTGTCTTTTCTTCTGCTGGGTTTGGAATTGGTTTGCTAATTCTTTTCCAATTCTTTGAGATGATTCATTAATTGTTGATTTGTGATCTTTATGTCTTTTGCATATAAGCATTTATGGATATAAATTTTCCTTTCAGTATTCCTTTAGCTATGTCCCACAGATTTTGATAACTTGTGTCCCCTTTATCATATACCTCAAAGAATCTTTTTATTTCCATCTTAAATTCCTCCTTAACCAATAATTGTACATAAGAAGGTTGTTTAGTTTTCCATCATGTTTCTGTTGGAGCTGAATTCTAATTTTATTCCACTGTGGTCTGAGAAGATGTATGGTATAATTTCTACTTTTTAAAACTTTGTTGAGACATATTTTGAGGCTTAGGATATGGTCAACTTTAAGGAATGTCTCATGAGTTGATGAGAAAAACATAGATTCAGTGGCTTTTGGGTAGAACATTCTGTAAATGTCAGTCAGCCCATTTGTTCTAGAGTCCTGTTTAAGTCCATTGATTCTTTGTTTATTTTATGTTTAGATGATCTTCCCTGTTCCATCAGAGGGGTGTTGAAGTCCCCAGCTATTACAGTGCTGCTTTTATCATTTTGTTTAGATCAAGTAGGATTTGCTTTATGAATCTGGGTGTACCTGAGTTAGGTCCATAAATATTTAAAATTTTATGTCTTCTTGTTGAATTGTATCCTTTACCAGTATATAGTGACCATCTTTGTCTTTCTTTACTTTTGCTGATTTGATTTCTGTTTGCATGGAATTCTATTTTCCATCCCTTCACGTTAGGTCTGAATGCATCCTTTTCCATTAGATATGTTTCTTGAAGACAACTTGGCTTATGTACATTTATCCATTTGGTCAGCCTATGTCTCTATAGTGGGCAGTTCAAGCCATTCACATTTATTGAAAGAATTGATAAGGGGACAGAATTTCTGTTCATTCTATTTAATTGAACTTTGTTTTCTGTCTTGAGCCATTGTGGCATCTGGCCTTTGACCTTTAGCTTTTGGATGATTTTACATTGGTGAGTGTCTATTCTGCTGATTCATGTGTAACACTGTTTTGAGTACTTCTTGAAGGGCAAGTCTTTTCTTGATGAATTCCCTCAGTCTTTAGTTGGCTGAGAAGGTCTTTATTTCTCCTTTTTGTAAGAAACTTAGTTTGCCAGGGTACAAAAATCATAGGCTGGGCATGATTCTGTTTGAGAAAAGTGAGAATGGGTCTGCAGTCCCTTCTCGATCGTAAGGTATCAGTTAAGAAGTCTGAAGTTATTCTGATGGGCTTTTCTTTGTAAGTTACCTGCTGAATTTTCCTTATGGCTCATAAGACAGCCTCTTTCATATTTATTTTGGTCAGTATGATGAATACATGTCATGGTGTCTTCCTGTTTGCAACGAATCTCCCAGGAGTTTTTTGAGCTTTGTGTTCCTGGATATCTAGATTTCTAGCAAGGCCAGGGAAATTTTCCTCCATTATTCCTTCAAATAGATTATCCGACCCTTGTGCATTTTCTTCTTTTCCCTCAGGGAAGCCCATGATTCTTATGTAAGGACTCTTCACATAATCCAACATTTCTTGTAGCCTTTGCTCTTTTCTCTTATTTCTCTACTTTATCTCTGTGACTAACTTGTTTAAAATTGAAAGGTGTTATCTTCAATCCCTGGGATTCTTTTTCTGCTTGATCTACCCTTTTCTACAGGCTTTCCACTGTGGTTTGCAATTACTTCAATAAATTTTTCATTTCTAGAAATTCTGTTTGACTTTTCTTTAATATTTTTATTTCTTTAGTAAATTTTTCATTTTTTTCTGCATTTGTGTGTGTGTGTGTGTGTGTGTGTGTGTGGTTTCTTTGTGTTGGGTATTCATTTTATCTTCAATTTCATTGAGTTTTCTTACAATCCCTGTTTGAAATTCTTCATCTGTCATGTCAGTGTTCTGATTTTAGTTCTATTCCTAGAGAGCTGGTGTTCCCTTTTGGGGGTGTCCTTTCTGTTTGATTCTTCTACTTCTGGAGTTGTTTTGCTGATTCCTTCCCATCTTGAGGAGCTGTTGTTTCTTATCTTTGGATATTTGTTTAGATGATGACACACCCAGTTTAGTTTCTCAGCCAATAGGTGGTGTTTGTGAGAATTGACCACACTGTTTATGATAAATTAGTAAATACAGTAAAAGGCTGTGTAAATTGACCTCTCTGTCAGTAGGTGGCACTTGCTGGGAGGAACAAGGTGCAATGTTATTTTTAGATCTTATGACTATGACTAGTTCCTCTGGAGAAGCATTCCAGGGCCCAGGTGGTGGGTGGGGTCCTGGGACTTCCAGGTGTGTCCTTATTCTCTACCTCAGCAAAGGCAGTTGGGGGAGTGAGGCTGGCTGGTGCTGGGTTAGGTAAGGCTATACTCAAGCTCCACAAATGCTTTTATCAGGGCTCAAAGTTCTGTTCCTTGCCTCTGGGCTAAGCTGCCAGTGAGAGGGTGAAGTGGACCCACTGAACCAGAAAGTCTGCATGTGGAGGCAGGCCTGTCTGGGACCCACATTCTGGCAGTTTATAGCAGGCTTCATTCCTTTCAACCTCCACTGTTCTGTGGTTTCTCTTGGGCCTCTGCTGGCAGGCAGGACCTCAAGCCAGGTGAGCTACCCATGACTGTGATGTGGGCCTGGAGGATCCCTGCTGAGAATCCCAGCTTGAGCTGTGAGCTTGGCTCTCCTGTGGGAGGAAGGATGCCTTTCAAGCGTGCCACAGCTACCACCCACTCTGATCTGCCCCTGAAGGCACACACACCTCAGTACACTAATTCACAATTATCCCCTCTCTGGCCCTGGGCAATGCAATTGAGACCTGGATGTACTGGTTCTGTCCTGCAGTCCTATATTCTGGGCCCTGGAGATCAATCCTTGACCTGCCAGGGAGAAGAATGCTGGTCCCCAGTCACCTCCAGGGTGCCCAATATGGATAATGTCCCTCTGCCTTGGGGTTTGCCATGCTCTTCTGGAGTCACCAGGCAAGCAGCACCAGGAAGGGCTGGTGAGTAGGGAGCTAACCCCTCAGTCCACTTCAGGGCCCCTAAAGGAAAGCTCCTATTCCTTGTGGATGCTTCCAGGTGGTGGCGAAATTGAATCTCTCAGCATCTACGGGTGGGGGAAGGGAGGGGGAAAATAAAGGATTAGATGGAGGAAAGACTGCACACCAGTTGTGTCTGACCCTCTCTCCGGGAGGTAGTCCTCTCAGAATGATTGGGCACTGGCATTCTGCATATCTCCTGGGACCCACTGGACCCTTGTGCCTCCTGCAGGCTTGGCTAGAGTTGGGAATTTTCTGCATGGAGATTCCCAAAATGGATCTTGAGGAGTTGAGGCACTCTATGGAGGGCAAAGGCACCCAGTGGATAGAGAAGCAATATGGCACCTGAACAACTGGCTTGGGTCTGTGCGGCGTGAGGTGCCTTTAGAGAGCTGGGTGTCTGGTGCACTGTCCCTGTCCACAAGAGGCTCTCTGCTCACCAGTGGCAGCAGTCTCTGGGCTGGTGTCTGCAGGTCTCTCCAGCAGCTCAGGAGCCCACTAGCCATCTGACATGCAACAGAGGGGAATTTTAACCACTCCACCTACCCCTCTCACTAGTCTCCAGGTGTTGGGAAATAGGCTAAGAGATGTGAAAATATTTCAGGAGTTTTGCAGGGCTTTGCCTTGAAGGAATCTGTGGACATGTTAGTTCACAAAAGAGAAGCTGCTTCCAACAAGGGGGCGTTGTCAGAGGACTTTTGCAAGGCAGCGTTTCTTCTCTTGCTGCCGGTCATTGCCTTGAGCTTTTTTGCAAGGCAGACAGAAGCTCAGTTTGTGCCCTTGGAGGAGAATCTGATTAAAATGCCTGACCAGCAGATGATGTGCAGCTGGAGCTATCCTAGACTTCAAGGTTATTCCTGCTTCACTCCTGACCATGTCTCTGTGTTTAGAAGAAGTAGATTACAGTAGTACACAGATTCAGTGTTCTCATTTTATACATTTTATCCTTAATTTGTATGCTCAGCTAGGTCTGTTTCTAACTTAGGGCTTAACATGCTTATTTAGAAAAATTGTATAACCGTCTATTCTTGTAGACAGAATTAGGCAAGGTTCCCCTGGAAACCTCAAAAAATGAACTGTACATGTAATTCTCTAACAAAAGAAAACTATTTGCTGTACCAATAAATACTGATGCGGGACTTCGTTCAGGGTCTCAGGCTGCAGGAAGCTGAGAATCCCTGACTCCCCCATCTTTCAAACTCCTCTTTGTCTCTGTCTCAATCATTTCTCCATCTATACTATATCATTTCTTTATTTCCTATTTCCACATCCCTTCCGATGATCCTGCCTTGGAACCTGTTTGCGCTGGGACAGTGGCCAACTCCCAGCATCCAAGCCTCTTGAGGCTTAATCCCTGCCCATGCCTTTCTCCTTTCAGTTCTTCTCCACAACCTCTTCCCTTGGAGTTTCCTCTATGGGAAGGCTCAGGCACCCTTCCTTCTAACCCTTATCCAACCTATGTTTGTCTATTTGTATTTTTCTCTTTCATCTAAAATTTCTCCTTCTTGCAGAGATGCTCTGGCTTGTGGCGTTTCTCATCCACCATTGCCTCCACCTGGGGTTAAGGTTTTTTAAAAAAATTTAAATTTACTTTTACTTGACTAATAACAACTGTATATATTTATTGATACAATGTGCTGTTTCGATATATCTTTACACTGTAGAAGATTAAAATCAGGCTAACTAAAAATCCTATTGCCTCAAACACTTATAACTTTTTGTATTAAAAATATTTAAAATTTATTTTAGCAGTTATGAAATATACAATGCATTGTTGTTTATTATATTCACTATTCTATGCAATAGATCACTGAATTTCTCCTATCTGAAATTTTGTACCCTTTGATCAATTTCTCCTTTCTTCTTTGCCCCCTAAATACAATTACATAAATATTGACATTATTATTAACATCTTTTATATATGATATAATAAGAATAATGTTACTTTAAACATTTATGGGAATAAATTGGTCTGTTTTACGTTGGCACAAGGAAATAAATGAGGTGGGAATATTGTGGGAGGCCTAAGACATATCAGTCCAAAGATATGTTTAAGCAGTGGTGGAACACTAAGTAGAAAATGATAAAAATAATTTCGGGCAAGAGCATATTCATTGAAGAAGCAGGAAATAAAGATAAATAATGATGCTTGCCTTACCCTAGAAGTTCTTCTGTTTAATCAATACTTTTCTTTATATGAGAGCTGAAATTGAAAGTGATAGAAACACTTTGATAGATTGAAAATACTCAAGTGAATTCAATCTATCCATGATTTTTGTGTTTTTCACTGACTCAACTAAGTATTTTAACAAACTAATACCTTTTATTGGTTCTTTTATTTATTTATTTTTTAAGATTCTAGCCCTGGTTTGGGCTTTGTGAATAAGTAAAACTTATCTGCAAACTTCAAATAATCAAATAGCACCTTGTGAAGTAAGAGTGTGTGTCTTTTTACACTGAATTAAATAATTAATTATATTTTAGTGCATTGAAAAATTCACATAAATTCTGTGACACTGTCACACTAGTAAAGGAAAGCTAAGTTATGAATCTAGAGTTATGTCTTGCAGACACTGAAATCACTAGTCATATCTGAGAAATAAGCCCATCCTTCGAATGATCAATTTATTTCCATGGTCAATAATCATGTGCAGAAGAACCTCCTGAAATATAAACATAGGCATTAAAGGAGACCAAAGCTACCAAGGAGAGCTCATTTTGCTGTTCTACCTCAAATTAATGAGTATGCTGTTGTCTTTCCACTCCCAATACACTCCCAAACACAGACATGATGTGTTTAATAATAAGCAAATGATCTGTGCATTGTGTATTAGAATTGCATCTAGTCCCAGGAGAAAACTGAAACTGTTTGTCAAAGTTTCTCTGTTATACACTGTTGCAAAGTTCCCTTTAAATGACCTTGAGGCTTCATTACTGTCCAGAATGCCAAGGAGAGTTAAGTTAGAAACCCAGGGGATATTTTAACAAGTTCTTCTTCTCCTGGGATTCAAATTGCAGATGCAAGTGCTTGCAATATCCTCTATTTAATTATAACTTTTTAATTATTACATCATAGCACTCTAACAAGTCTCCTGGCATGCCCAGAGCAGAGGTTTCACTGGCAGGAATCCCAGTTCCAGGAAGTTGTTAAGTAAAGAAAACAAAGCTGCTTTTCAGTCTCCCTCCCCTTTCTTCTGTATTCTGTGACAGAAAAATTAAATCTTTCTCAGTCCCTATGCTTTTCACATGATGTTATTTTAATTTTAAAATGTCTTATTGGGAAGCCAAGTAATTATCAAGTTAGAGAAACTAAACTACCTCGAGGGAGTATCTCTGTGAATTGTATCCATCAGAAGAAAGCAATAACACTTTGAATTAAAATAATTGGATAATATTGATGTTTTCTTTGTTCCTAACCAAATGTTCTTTATGTTGTGGCTGTTATTAATATATACCTTAACTTACCCTTGTGAACAGTAAAGAATACATCAGAGTCCTCCATTAGCAGACAAATCAGAAGAAAAGATACTGTCAACCTAAAAGGAAGAAGCAGAAGTAAAATTAATATGGAGAGTTTATTTGGGCCATTGTTGAGGACTGCTGCCCTGGACACATTTCCAAGTTGCCTTGGGGCATATTCTGTCGGTCTTTGTTACAAGCATGTTTTTAAAGGCAAACGTTAACAAGGAGTAGGCTGATAAAGATTGTTTGCAAGAATTCTCATTGGCTTACAGAGATAACATTGGTTAGTGACTGGCTATACATTGTGGGAATTTAGGGTGTGAATTAGGGTGTCCAGCCTATGCCAGTTACGGCTACTTGGTCAACAGCTCACATAGCAAGTGGCTTCAAGAGGAAATTATTTAGGTCAAGGGGAAGTGAGCTGTGACTGCTGTTGCATTATAGATGCCTCTCTGGGCCTCATAATTCAGAGGGGCTCTCATTCCTCAGATTAAAAGTTGTTTTTTTTTTTTTCTTTTTCAACACTAGCGCTTATTACCCCCACCACTGCTAGAAAACCAATTATGATTTTATAATCTAATTAAAATCTTATACTCCACCTTCATTTCCTCTTCCTACCCAGTCCCTCAACCAACCAACCAAACAAACAAACAAGCAAAGACTGGTTACTAGACACAGACTAAAATGGTCAGATCACAAATACAGCTGGGAAATCAGTGCACACGAAGAAATGGATTGTGTGTGTGATGTTGCAATAGTTATGACAGAGCATTCCTTGTGAGTACTGAAAGCACCATTTATGGGTTTCTAAATTTCCACTGTTTTTCTATAGCTTCCATCTCTATTTGGTATTTACATGTTTGTTAAGAATGTGTTTTTAACAAGCTATTTTTCTTAAGATACACACACACATGCACATGCATATATAAAAATCTGAAGCAAAATTATTCCATATCGCTATATTATGATTGCATATATAATATATTATATGATTTTATATACATACATGTTATCAGAAGTGAAACTATTCCATATTTGGATAGCATTAGTGCATAGAGTTCCAATGTTTTTTCTTTTTTTTTTTTTACAATTATTTTCTATTTTTTTAATTTCAGCATATTATGGGGGTACAGATTTTAAGGTTTCAATAAATGCCCTTTCCCCCCTCCCCCCACAAGTCTGAGTTTCCAGCATGACCATCCCCCAGATGGTGCACATCTCACTCATTATGTATGTATATACCCGCCCCCTCCCCCCTCTCCCCTGCCCAATACCCTATTACTGTAGTACCTATGTGTCCACTTAGGTGCTGCTCAGTTAATACCAGTTTGCTGGTGAGTATATGTGGTGCTTGTTTTTCCATTCTTGGGATACTTCACTTAGTAGTATGAGTTCCAGCTCTAACCAGGAAAATATAAGATGTGCTATATCACCGTTGTTTCTTAGAGCTGAATAGTACTCCATGGTATACATATACCACATTTTAT
>VSMD01062292.1:0-39382 GCA_008750895.1 Mirza zaza | reverse complement strand
CCATCCAAATTGATGCAAAAGGCATTAATTCATCTTTTTTATTGCTGAGTAGTACTCCATGGTATACATATTCCACATTTTATTAATCTACTTATGAATTTATGAGTACTTGGGTTAATTCCACATCTTTGCAACTGGGAATTGTGCTGCACTAAACATTCAGGTGCAGGTGTCTTTTTGATAAAATGACTTCTTTTCCTTTGGGGAGATACCCGGTAGTGGGATTGCTAGATCAAATAGTAGGCCTACTTTTAGTTATTTGAGAAATCTCTGTAATGTTTTTCACAGAGGTTGTACTAATTTGCAGTCCCACCAACAGTGGGTATATAAGTGTTCCTTTCTCTCTGCATTCCACACCAGTATCTATTGTTTTTGGACTTTGTAATAGCAGACATTCTAACAGGAATGAGGGGATATCTCATTGTGGCTTTAGTTTGCATTTCCCTGATGATTAGTGATGCTGAGCATTTTTTCATGTGTTTATTGGGCGTTTGTCTATCTTCTTTTGAAAAGCCTATGTTCAAGTCTTTTGCCCACTTTTTAATGAGGTTGTTTGTTTTTGTTGTTGCTGATTTACTTGAGTTCTTTGTAGATTCTGGTTGTCGATTTGCTCTGTTGATTATTTCCTTAGCTGTGCAGAAAATTTTTAGTTTAATCAAATCCCAGTTATTTATTTTTGTTGTTGCTATAATTGCCATTGGGTTCTTAGTCATAAATTCTTTGCCTAGCCTTATTTATTTAGAAGAGTTTTTCCTGCATTTTCTTCTAGAATTTTTATGGTTTCATGCCTTACATTTAAGTTTTTTATCCATCTTCAATTAATTTTTGTGAGTGGTGAGAAATATGGATCCTGTTTCATTCTTTGGCACGTAGCTATCCAAGTTTCCCAGCACCATTTATTGAATAGGGCCTCTTTTCCTGAGTGTGCATTTTTGTCTGCTTTGTCAAAGATCAGTTGGCTGTAGGTAGATGGTTTTATATCTGGGTTCTCTATTCTGTTCCTTTGGTCTATGTCTCTATTTTTTTCCACTATGCTGTTTTGGTTACTATAGTCTTGTAGTATAGTTTGTTTGTTTGTTTGTTTTTTGCTTAAGATTGCTTTTGCTATTTGGGCTCTTTTCTGGTTCTAAATAAAGTGTTTAATTATTTTTTCTAGGTCTGTGAAATACGATGTTGGTATTTTGATGGGGATTGCATTGAATCAGTAAATCACTTTGGGTAATATGGACATTTTAATGTTGATTCTACTGATGTTGATTCTACTGATCCATACGCATGATATGTTTTCCCATTTGTTTGTATTGTTATTTATTTCCTCAGTTTTTTTGCACTCCTCATTGAGGAGATCCTTTATCTCCCTGGTTAAGTATATTTTAGGTATTTTATTTTCTTTGTAGCTATTGTGAATGGTATTGAGTCTTTGATTTGACTCTAAGCTTGACTGTTAGTAATATAAGAAATACTACTGATTTATGTGCATTGATTTTGTAACCTGAGACTGTGCTGAATTTATCAATTTCAGGAGTCTCTTGGTGGAGTCTTTGGGGTTTTCTAGATACAAGATCATGCTGTCAGCAAAAAGTGATAGTTTGACCTCCCTTTTCCCAATATGGATACCCTTTATTTCTTTCTCTTGCCTGATTGCTCTGGCTAGGACTTCCAGCACTGTGTTGAATAGATATGGTGACAGTGGACATTCTTGTCTTGTTTCAGTTCTTAGGGGGAATAATTTCAACTTTTCCCCATTCAGACATTTACAGAACATTCTACCTAAAACACTGAACATACCTTCTTCTTATGAGCACATAGGACATTATCCAAGATTGATCATATCTTAGGCCACAGAATATGTCTTAACAAATTAAAAAAAAATCAAAATCATAGTATTTTCTTGGAGCACAACGGAATAAAACTAGAACTCAATCACAAGAAAAACACTCAAAACTACACAAAATGATGGAAATTAAACAACCTGCTGCTGAATGATTATTGTACTAAGAATTAAATTAAGATGTAAATCAAAAGATTTTTTTTAAACTGAACAACAAAGGGGATACAAGCTATCAAAATCAATGGGACTCATCAAAAGCATTCTTCAGGGGAAAATTCACAGCCTTAAATGTATTTATCAAAAAGATCACAAATTAAAAACCTAATGTCACATCTCAAGGAATTAGACAAGGAAGAGCAAACCAAACCCAAAGCCAGTGGAAGAAAACAAATAAAAAAGACAGAGCAAAACTAAATGAAATGGACAAAAAGAAAATAATACAAAGGATCAATAAAACAAAAAGTTGAATAAATGACACTAAGACAACTGGAAATCGATTTAAAAAAAGATATCACATATATGTCAAACTCCAATGGATCAGAAATCTCAAAGTAAAAAAAAGCTTAAAACTACTGGAAGAAAGCATGATTAAATTTATAAATTTGGAGTGTTTCCAACTATGATTCAAAATCCAGAAGCAAAAATAAAAATGATAATCTTTATTAAATAAAATTTTATGGCAAAAATGCCATAAACAAAGTGAAAAAAAAGTTTGCAAATTATATTACACACCGTCTATAACTCTGGTACATAAAGAGCTCTTAACTATTAAGAAGAAAAAGACTAAACCTTACAGTATAGTGGATAAAAGACATGAATAAATAGTTCAAATAGTTCATAGAAAATAAGAAAGGCAAATAGCTCTTAAACATATGAAAAAATTAAATCGTACTTATAATGAAAGACAAATTATAGCCATACAATAAGATATAGGTGCTCTTATAATTTGCTAGTAGAAATTCAAAAGACTACAATTACTAAAGAGGGAAAATTGGCACTATATTACAAAATAACATATACCTTTAATCTTTGATTCCTAAAATCCACTTCTTCAAATTAACCCTATAGATTCATTTCCATTAAAACAAAACAATTACAGCCACAAAAACATGCACAAGGTTATTAATAATTGTAGAATTCTTTTTAATAGCAAGCGATTGGTAATAACTTAAATATGCATCAAGAGAACTGGCTGAATATATGAATATAGATCAAAATATTATTAAATGCTATACATTCTTCAAAAAGAATAAGAAATAGCTCCTCCATGAATGCTAAGTTGTTTTGCCAAGTGAAGAAAGCAATATTATTGTTACTTTTTGTATAAGAAAGAAAAGGAAATAAGTATACATATTTACAGGAAGGACAAATGAATATTAATAAGCACATTTACCTGAAAAGGGAATAGAAGAGCCAGGAAGTTGAATTCATCCTTTTATGTAGTTTTGACTTTTGAACCATGTAAATGTTTATAAATTTAAAAATAAATAAGAAAAACCCTAAAATTAAACCAAAGAATCTAAATTTATATCAAATTGATAACATAGCCATTTTAGTAAAAAGAGTGAGTTCCAGTGGTTTTGAACTCCGTACTATGATGTTACATCTTTAATGGGGTATATTCTAAAAATCACACAGCAAGAATTGCATAGAAATTATTAAATTGACTCAGTAGGCTTATTATTAATAGTAATTTTAATAGTTTTGTTTTAGTAATAGTAATACTTTTTTGCACTAGTCTGTATCATTGTAGGTGAAGTAAATACATTCATGTTATTATGAACCAAAATTTTCATTGTAAAAAAGATTTGGTAATAAAATAAAAGTAGTTGGTATCTCTTTAATGGTAAATTTAATTGGAAATACAAATATAAACTCATAATTGTTCCTTACCCTGTCTACTGAAAAGTTTTGGAAGTGAAAGTACCCAGTAGCAGTGAGAGAATCCATATCCAAATCTTATTTTTAATATCATTTCCCACTAAGAGATAACAGAGATCATTAGAAAATTGATTTTAGGTCATTCAAGTTATCTTAGCTGTGAAATAAATCACCCCAAAACTTAGTGGTTTATAAAACAAGAGCATCAATATTGCTCATGAATCTGCAATGTTGTCTGGATTTGCTAGGAACATCATAGCTGCTCCACTCAGTGTCAGCTGGCTCAGCTCATAGCCTGGAAGGCTCACTCACATGTTTAGCAAATGATGCTAGGAAAACCCAAACAGCTGGGGCTGGTAGAGCTAGGGTTCTCTTTCATCTCTATGTGGTCTTTGCATCTTGGTGATTTCAGGATAACCAGACTTCTTACATGCTGGCTCAGAACTCCCAAGGAATGTGTCTCAAGAAAGAGAAAAACACACATAAGCTATACCTCCTTTCATGACCTAGTTTACAAGTTACACAGCATAAATGCTGCTGCATTCTATTTGTTGGAACTGAGTTACTAAGGCCAACTCATATTCAGTGGAAATGGTGTTAGAATCCTCCTTTTAACAGGAGTAATGTCAAAAAATTTATAGACATGTTTTAAAACAACAGGTCTACAGGAGAATACAATTTGAGCTGAGACTTTTAATTATACTGAGAATCAAGAAAGTGCTCAAGATTAATGTAGGTAGGTAACAAAGACACAAGAACTTGCTTAAGCATGCTCCTTCTGACCAAATTTGGGACAATGTAACCATGATAGTGAACAATGAATATAATTAATTATAACATTTGAATAAATAAACATCTATGAGTCTATAGTGATTGAAAAGGTATAAGAGAGATAGTAAAAGCTCTTCTTTTAGTTAAAGCTGGCCAATACACAGAGAAAGAAATTGGGTATCACTATTTTAAAAACTCTGATGTAAGGACTGGTTTAGGCAAGGGACAAACATAGATGCTAAAACCATTAGGTAAAAGTTTGTTGAGAAACCGTATTTTCACATTGTGTCAAAGAATAATCCCAAATATTACTTACTCATTGCAAAGGGGAAAATAGATCTTTAAAACACAGACTGATCTGGTGGTCACTATTTTGAGCACATCATCCAATCTGGCAACTGGGTCATGATGGGACACCTTGACCTCTACAGCCTCTTAAGTCTCCTTCTGAAATCTCATATAATGTAGCAAATATTTCCCGTGACACATTCTTGCTTCCAGTGTTTAGCCCAAAGTCACGCAGGCCTCTGGTTTCAATGTCCTTTTCTTTTACTGTCTTTTTTTTCTGTTAAAAAAGTGAAAGAAATCAAGAAGAAATAGTCAGACAAATCCTGAATGTGAAACACCTGTAGCAAAACTGGCCTGGATTCTTCAAAAAGGTCAATATTGAAAAAAAGTGTGTGGGGGCTGTTGTTTAGTCTATTAAAAGTGATTAAAGGGCCATAAAAACAAATGGAATGCATTAACCTGGGTAAGATCTTGGTTCAGCAAGAGAAAGAGAGAGCGTGTGTCTGTGTACACCCTAACAGACATTCTTCGGAAAACTGGGAATATTTGCATATACACTAAATGTTAAATTTTATCATGGAATTATTTGCTTTATGTGTGATGATGGTGATACATTTTGAATATTTTTATTCATGGGTGATACAGGGATTAATAAACATTTAAGGTAAAATGTGATGATATGTGCAATTAACTTTGAAATGATCCAAAGTGTTTAACCCTCAATGAATGTAGGTGGGGTATATATGGGTGTTGTACTCTGTATGAAAAGGCTTTATTATATAAAATTAGGGGATAATAAAAATTAATACACAGTTAAGTTTAGGAAACAAAGTAAGTAATCCAGAAGAGACTATAATTTTCCCCAAAGAAATTCTTCCACCAATTCCAAAATTCATGTTCTGTCTACTTTATAGATGTTTCGGAGTCTTCCCCTATCACCTGAGGGTTCCACAGAGATATTTAAAGGAGGTGAATAAAAGAATAAATAAATGATCCATATCTTCTCTATTTGTTTGCCTAAAAGTATATTTGAAAAGCAATATGTTAGACTCAATTAGATTTGTGGGGTTAATTAATTAATCAGTTGTATAATTTTCAAGTAGACTCTAAAATCCTGCCTCAAAGAAGAGTAACAAAAATTATTTATGGACAATATCTGCATTATTGGGCCAGCGTAGAAGCCACCAGGGTGACCATTTTGGATATAACTATGTATATAATTATATAACTAAAACTATATCTAAAACTATTATATATATATTTATATATATATATATAAACATAGTAAGACTGATTTTTAAAAATAATTCCACGATATTCATTAGTCACAATATATACTCATAGACTCATAGAGACTAATAAGATGGAAGTTGATTCTTGCCAGGAAGAGGGAAGGTTATGGGGCTCTGGTGGTCTGAGATCATCTGCCCCTCCATTTGCTGAGCTTACATTCCTTTACACAAACCCTGTCCCAGAGTTGGCTCTATTCCAAGTAATAAAGAAAATAAATTTCAAATGGCACAAGATCAGGAGTCCAAATTCAACCCAGGTGGTCCGTGGTACCATGCCAGATCTCTAGCCAATAATGTGACTTCAAACATAAAGAAAAATGAAGCCCAACTGACTGTTTCCTAACCTTTTCAGATTTCAGACACTGGATCTCATTGAGAAAAGCAAATGATCTCTTTGGAAGTAATCTTTCTTTTAATATAAATTTAGCAATAGTTTTCTCCCTCACTGTCTTAGTATCTTCTAAATGGCCGTGTTCTGTTGCCATTTTACAATAAGTATTCAGGATTCATATCTGAATATAAAATTAGTATTACAGAAAAAAGATGAAGATAACCAATGTCATTAAAAAGTAAGAAGAATAATTGTGTCGGTGCAAGAGGAAGAAGTCATTTCTTCACTGTGTAGAGAGGGGAAGAATAAAAATCTTTATTAAGCTATCATTTATGGGTGGAATTCTCTTCCTGGATAATGGAAGGTATTTGCTAAAAAAAAAAAAAAAAAAAAAAAAAAATCTCTGATAATGGCCATGAAGAACACACTTGAAAATTAATGGGTTCAATAATAGTTCTACTCTTTGCCCCTATTCAACTATGCTTTCATTTGGGGAAAAATGTATAGTTTGGTATGTATATGTTTTGATCTTTGCCCAATATGATCCATTTTCTTTCAGGACTATACCGTCCCCATAAACTCCCTGAATTGCTCCAGTGGAATTTTGAATTTATGAGAATTTATCCAATCCTAGATCTCTGGGAAAACTGGCAGAATTTAATCACAGCCTCTGTCTATTCTGATGCTCTAGATGTCCTGGTTGAGGTTGGCATTAGCTAACACGGATAGTTTCGTGTGCACAGTGTTGACAGTTTATACGGTATTTCCCTGTATATCATATTATCTAACCCTTGCATTAAATTTGTGGGTTTGGTACTGCTATTATCTTTCCTATTTCACAGATAAGGGAGACACTGTTGAAACAATATTCTTTGCTTTTCTACTTCACAAACTGTAAAGCTTGCTGTGATCTAAGGCTTCCTGTGAACTAAAGGAAGTCCCTTCTTGCAAAGCACTTGGAAGAGTGCCTGGCACTAGTGCACTCCATAAACTAATATTGTTGAAAAATCTATGCTGCTCAAATTGGAGGACACATATCCTAAGAAGATACCTAGGGCACCCACCTCAGTATGCATTATTGGATTATCAATTTCACTTCATACTAAATAATTTCAAGCATTATTTTTATTTAAAAATATCTTGGAGTAAAATATAAGATTTGCATGAATTTAAAGATACAATATGAGACGTGAACAGACTTCCAGCCTCTCAGCATGCTAATTTGATCTACACCCATGACTCTCTGAAGTATATAATCTGTTGGAGTTACTTTAGCAGGAAAATTAGGGGGAAAAACCCACCCTAGGTGTTCTGCTCTCTTATCCCAGGCTCTCTGAGTCCCTGTTATGCAGTGACAGACATGGTTTGACTCAGCTAACCTTGCAATGTGCCTTGGCAGTGACCCAGTTCTTGAGAGATGCTGATGGGATAATGAAGGGATTTCAGGAAGTTCTCCTCTCCTTGAATTGTCTACCTATCAAGCCTTCCAAGAGCCTTATATTTTCACCATTAAATTATACATGTTCAAAGCAAATTTCCAGAGAGAAATTATTCCAATTTGCTGATTTTACAGATTAGGAAACTGAGAAGGTAAGAAGTGAAATGATTTGCTCAAAGTTGCATAATCATATAAAAATAGAACCCAAGTGGGTTTTAGTTCCTTAGTTCAGAGTCCAGTGCTATTTCTTCCTTTATGTGAAAGCCTGTCTCAATTAAGCAATTATAGTACCTAGGAAAGAAACGCCAAATGCACACACTAACAACCAAAGCACAGAGAAGCCAGGATAGGCGTCATTAAGAATCAGCTCATAGAAGGTCAACGGGACATGTGGAGATGTCCCAGAGACAGACTCTGCTCTTCCCCTCCCAACCTCCATCAGAAGTTAGAGTGTCGAGAACGGCCAGGGGAGGTATTCCAGGTGGTTCTGGGTGTCAGTGACCATGATGATAAAGAACAATGCAGAGAGGAAGAGAATCATCCAGAAACATGAAAGGAGAAAAAATGAACCTTTCACAACTTTAATATGAGGTGGCAAACAACTTGTTCTCAAATGGAAAAAAAAAAAAAAAGAAAACCAAAGCCACCCCTGCCTTCTCCCCCAGCCTTTGCCCATGAAGATCTGCAGGACCTCAAACCCAATTCCTCCCTGGCTTCTTTGCACAGCTAAAGCAAACACACTGTGCACTGTTTACCAGAGGCAGCCAACGATGCCCCAAGGAGCAGTATCCCTAAACTTGCAATGCTTTCAGCAGAGAAAATGCTTATACGATATTTGAAACACAGAGTTCAGGGGAGAAAGCAACTGGGCCAGAAAAAGCATGAATAGGAGTAGCAGCGTTTCAATGCACCCAGCAAGGGCAGTATGTCCTGGCATCACACTGAGGACAGTAATTAGAACTGACATCTGAGAGCCACAATCTCCAAATCTCCCTAAAATGATTACATAGCCCAAGGTGACCACCTATTCTGTTCCTGATTTCCAACTATTTTGGAATGAATTGAGGCTTTCATCGAAAACCTGTTAGTACTAAAACCTATTACTATTACTAATAACAGCAGCCACCTACAGTTTACTCTGGGCCAGGCACTATTTTCAAGCTTTTACTTGAATCTCTCATTTGACCCTAACCGCAAACTTAGGTAGATGTTATTACTTCTATTATACAAATAAAAGGTAAATCTCAGAGAATGTAAATAAGTTGCCTGAAGTTTCATGGCTAGTAAGTGGTGGGACTGAGATTCCAGCTCCCAAGTTTATATTCTTAACCTACAGCATGGGGGGCAGGAGACCAGGTACCAGGGAATTGATGAGAACTAAATAGCTGTGCTCCCCATCCTCATGGAACTCATTGCTGAGCAGAAAGGTCAAGCAACTGATTACCCAGGCCAATACAGTTCAGGTGATAACCTCTTTGAAGGGTGCCACAGGGTGAAATGAGAATAAGAGGCAAAGCCCCAAACCCAGGAAAGGGAGTCAGGGAAGAGTTCCTCTGCAGTGATGCTCAGCTAGTCATCTCCGTGACGAGCGAGAATTAGTCCATGATGGCTGGGCACGGTGGCTCATGCCTGTAATCCTAGCACTTTGGGAGGCTGAGGTAGGAGGATTGCTTGAGGCCAGGAGTTCAAGACCAGCCTGTGCAACAGTAACACCCTGTCTCTACTAAAAATAGAAAACATTAGGTGTGGTGGCACATATCTGTAGTTCCAGCTACTCTGGAAGCTGAGGTAGGAAGACCCCTTGAACCCAGGAGTTTGAGGCTGCAGTGGGCTATGATGATGCCACTGTGCTCTAGTCCATGTAACAGAGTGAGACCCTATCTCAAGAAAAAAAAAAAAAAAGGAGAAAAGACAAAGAAAGGTGGGCCCACAGAGAGACAACAGCAGGTACTATGACCCGCAGAGGAGAGACTAGAGCATTTTCTGGTAAATGAGTCCATTTCAGTATGATTTCAGTATGATTGCAGTCCAGAACTTGAAAGAGGGGAAATGCAAGACTGGAAAAGTAAGCAGAAATCAATCCCCAAGGGGCCTTACAGCTACCTTAACAAGTGGAGTGCGGTGGGGTGAGGACCTGGATAGGGTACTTTCTTTCCAGTTCTCCTCTTAGAATAAATAGAGTAGTGTTATATGATTTTGCTTTTTTTATATATATATCTAACATATGGAAATGCAATTGTTGACAAATTCATTAAGCACTGGTAAGCAATTCGTCAGCATATTGGCATTCCAGATTTCTGTTCTCATTTCAGTATAGCCTTTAGAAAAAACTTGAAGGGGAAAAATGCTTTTTCTGGCCACACTCTGTTTTTCTTAATGATTATTTCTGCATTGTCAGGATCACCTTCTCTTCCAGAGTCTATCTCAACCGTGAGTCCACAAATAACTCTAATAGTTGTAATAGATTGATTTTCAAATATGTCGCCCAGAGAGACAGCAGAGCTTGGCATGGTTGAGAGCATAGACTGCAGAAACAAATGGTTTGGACACTGTCTATGCCAAGTGTAGAACCTTATGTAGGTGGCTTAGCAACTTTGTGCTTTGGCTTTATCATCTATAATATGGGCACAATACCCACCTTATGTTTATAGAGATGATTAAAAGATTTATTGTATATTAACCATTTGAGCAGTGGCATATAACAAGTACTTAAAACTAGGTGTTACTGGTATTTGTCATAGATAAAGATTGTGATATGAGCAATGTACTATGGGAATGTAGAGGAGCAATTTATTGGGGTAGAGAAGTGATCGGGAAAGATATCGCAGAAGATTTGGCATTTTTCTAAGTCATCTTTGGAGAAAAGAGTTAATACTATCTTTTCTTTTTTTTTTCTTTCTCTACCATAAGAGCAAGTAATTCTGTCTTTGGGAACAGGTATTTATCGCAACTTTCTTCAAAGATGGTTGTAACCCATAGGACTAGTACCCAGGTCAAGCTGTCTCTGGTGTAGTAAGGCTCAGGACATCATTTTTTCAAATCATGTCCTAAAAGTTGGCATGTGCTCTCATTTGAAGAAAATACCATTTATAAAAATCTAAACTTGAGCAGTAAGCCACTGGCCACACTTCAACAGAACTATTTACTTTTCAAAATGATTTGTAGTAAGGTTAGTTTTTTAAAAAATGGCAAATCCTCCTTGAATATTAATTTACAGCATCTCAATTTGTACCTTCTGTTGCAATGAAAAGATATGAGCTATGGAATTTGAGATACTCATGTATGGCACTGAGCAACTGAATAACATTATTTCTAATTCTTACAACAGCTGTAAGATGTGCGATGTGCATATTATTATCCATGTTTACAGTTAAAGAAATTGAGACTGAGAGAAGTTGAGTAAGTTGCCTTAGTTTACAGAAGCATGAAAGAGCCCTGATTGAAGACTGGATTCTAATGCCATGCTCTTCCCCACAGGGCACAACTTTCAAACACATAGGTTGAAACATTCTTTAGTAGGAATCATAGTTATTTGTTTTTGTAATTTCTTCACTAAGAAAACTACAGATTATTAAGTCAGAAGAGTTTTTCAGGTTCTAATTTGTTTTTGCCAGACCCACCTTGTTGCTTTTGGCTCTCTCCTTAGCAGCACTGGTAGCAACACAAAACCATCAGCTTAGCTTCCTGCTCCCACCTAATTCAGCTTTCCACCTCCCTTACAAAAACACCAGCTTGGTGATAGAACTCTCTGCTTTCCAAAACATAAGCTGGTGAATGGAAATTTTAATAAAAAACCCAAACTCTTTTCCTCTAATTAAGCCCATTTCAAGCCTCTGTTGAAATTTGGAACTGACAACTTAATTGGTTTGTCCAAGTACAAGAGTGAAGAGAATGCTCTCCCTGACTAGGTTATACTAGGATTATGCTCGTTTTTACAGTAATAGGAAAAAAAAATCTTCAAAGCATAAACTGCTCCTGATATCATAAAAATTTTCCGTGATACTTTCAGTTTCTTGGGATCACTACTGGAAGTCATATTTTAGCCATTCTTTGGTTGATCCCCAATCTTTTTTTTTCTTTGTGGTTGATGGTACTGTCCCTTTGCCTTGACTGTATTCAACAAAGACTTAGCTGAGCTGCTACCTCAAAGGAAAAATATACCCAAGATTATGTCCAGCCATTTCTCTTATTCTAGATTGAGCTGTTCCCAATCTGTCCAATTAAGATGATGTTATTTCACATTCCATAGCAGGTTACCTAGAGTTGGATCCTGTCCTGTAAAAACTTAATTATAAGATTCCATGTTTCCTTAGGGCAGCAGTCTACTGAAAAAGTATGTGTGTGTGTGTGTGTGTATGTGTGTGTGTGTTTGCATCTGTACATATCTGTAATTTATTTCGCCTCAGCCCAATGGGGCAAGAGGTCTACTTGGACCTAAGCAATACAAGGTTTCTAGAGAGGGATAAGGAGAATAATAGAAAGTAAGCTTCAGAACCAGTGCAAATCTCCCAATCTTGGCAATGTGTAAAATAACTATGAAACCCATTACCTCTTCTCTAAATTAGTCTTAATGGTGAAGCTCATGTGGCGGGGTTACTGAAATTAATTTTTCTTAAATGTCAGAACCGAAAGGAGTTTTGGAGATTACCTAAGCCACCTGCCTCCCCTTCCTGATGACTTTACTGAGATGCAGGTAGGCGAATTGCCCAAAGTCATAGAGGTAGTAAGAAACCCAGGTCTCTGATATTCAGCCTACTACTCCATCCACTATAAGATAGGTCGCTTGCTCATTCGTTGTAGTATGTGTCTGACATCATTTAGTATACTTTCCTTCACTTCTGACAGCCACAGAAGTTAGAAGCTACAGTCAAGCATTGAATAAGTGAGAAGCATGAATTTATCAACACAATAAAAAAAGAAAGATCTTGTAGGCAGAGTGATATCCTGGGGGCAGAATGCTTTGTCTGTCAAACTTCCAATGTACTTAGATTGGGCGTTTAGGAGTTTTTCCAATGTAATCTTATAAGCAGATCTTTATTTAGATGAATAACATGGTACCTAAAGATGAGAAAACTAGTGTGGTGGAGTAGAGATTGGGCTCTACACATCTAGCAACCTGCATGATTATTAAGTTCACTGGTGACACCAAGCTGTTTCCCTTCTGCTTCCTGCTTGACTTTGACTTGCCATCCCTTTGTCGCATTCCATATATGAGAAACCTGCAGAAATTAAGTGGCCTCTAACATTTAGTTTTTGGTGTGTTTGCTCGTTTGGATCCATATTTTTTACAGGAGAGAGTTAACGGGATCATAGATATTGCACACGCCGGGCACAGAAGCAGATCCAGGAGTTGGTGCAGCCGTGGAGCTTCCTAAGCAGGCAGCTCAGTCTGCTGAGTAGCTTGCTCCTGTCAGGGCTGGGATCTTTACATTTGTTTTATGCTGTCCCTGGTCAATTAAAAAATTGATCCAATATTCCAGTTCCCCTTGGCTTTGCTTCAGCCTGTCAGAGCTTTTAACATTTGTCTTTTCCTAAATTGCTGTAGGCAGGGCTAGTTTTAACAAAACTGTAAGGTTGGCAAAGTTCGTCTTCACCTGCATCTTCTCTGTCGGTGTTCTTTCTCATGCCTGGCTTCCCCCCATCACATCCCTGCGGGGACAAGATCTCTAATAAGAGATGAGTTTATATTCGGGGATAAAGCATCATTCATGCATTCCATTCATATCCAACAAGAGTTAGTTGAGCATCTACTATGTTTAAGGAATTAGTCATTTGCCTAACAAATTCATAATTTCGGACATAGACTCATATTCTCTTATATGACCTCCATAATTTTTGCCATATCATCTCAAAAATAATTTCTTTAATATTTTTTACTGAAAATAATTCACTGTTTACTTAAATTCACATCAAAAGTAGATTTTAGAGCTTGTGTTTTTTACCACGAAGGTAAAAATTAAGCCCTGGATGTTGACTCTGTCTTCCACATCAAACCTAGGTGTTGCTAGAAAATATAGTTTATTTGCACGAACATGCAGCTTCTCTTAACTAATGGTACAAAACTGTGAAAATACATCATGAGGCTTAAAGTCTCTGGATCCCATTTTAGGTCATAGAAATGGCAACCTGAAGCAACAGACAGGGAAAGGGTTAGGGTGCAAAGTTCCAGGTATGTCGTTACCTCTCTCTCTCAAGTTGTTTTGGGAAGTCCAGGTTGGAATACATGACCTAAGTACAACTCTAATAGAGTAGAGTAGTGCAAAATTTGACTAGCACTCCCCAGAACTTGAACTTCCCACATCCCTAAAAAGAAAAGAATTGGATTAAAAAACTACACTCTGCCTTGAAGACTTATTCTGGATTATTCATTTTGTCCCATCTGTAGTATGATCAAGAAGGCTGTAATACAAACTAGACATGAATGAGTCACAGAGCCCTGCTGGGATAGGAGCCTGACAATATGTTTATTCCTCCAGCAGATATTTATAGAAGGGCCGCTCTATGCCAGGCATTGCCCTTAGTGCTGAAGATAGTCGTAAATGACACAAAGTTTCCACCCACAAGGATTTACACTCTAAAGGGGGAAAATAGACAGTAAGTCTGTGATAATTGTACAACTTCCCATGAGCACCATTCCCCATATTTTCCAACATGGACTGGACAACTAACTGCCATAGGGTGTGAGTGTCTCTGGAAAAAAGAGAGCCTAGGATGATGGGACAATTGGTATTATGGGGAAAGCATATGTCCAGAAAGAAGCCAAAGTGGTAAGGCAGATTATATCAACAGGCGATCCACCTGGAGATGTAGCTCTCCTTCCTCAAGATCACAGATAGAACAAGTCTAGGATTAGAGGATATAATTTAAGGGAGCTGGCCCTATAAAAGGAATACTGATAAGGTAATAGTAAATTTTTTTTAAAAGTCTCAAAATATTTAAGGAATGTGACAGTAATACAAGGCAGCAACATCAACAACAAAAAATATACTAGAGAAAGGAGAGTTAACAGAGCAGAAAGAACAGAAACTTTCAATAAGCATAATATATATCCTTAGGAAAATATATTGTAATTTATAATGTATTACAATATATTGTAATTTATAATATATTACAATATATTGTAAAACATGTGGGGAAAAATGATAGATGTTTATAAAAAACTAGTTGGAAGTATTGGATGTAAAAAATATAATTATTAATATTTAAACAAAATATTCAATGGAAAAATAACAGAACAGATACAGAGTTAATTAAAGGGCTAGAAAATCATGTTGAGAAGGTTTTTCTAATTAAGGAGATGGTATAAATAGGCAGAAAATATTTTTGAAAATTTAAAAGGTATAGAAAACCAGATTAGATTGAAAACATTCATCTAATAGGAATCCTAAAAGGAAATATTAAAAATACAATATAGGAAGATAATCTTTGAAGAAATAATGACTATCTTCCAGAACTAAAGAAAGCATGTGACCCTAGATTGAAAACAGTTTCAGAGTGTGAAGCAGCACACAAGAAACAAATAAATAAAAACATACATCCAGACACATCAGAGAGAAATTTAATTATAAAGGGCTTCCAGAGAAGAAAAGCAAATCACCTGTAAAGCCACAGGCATGAGAAATGACATCAAATTTCTCAAAAGCAGCAAGATAATGAGATCATCCACTGTGGGGGGTGGGGGGGCAGAGGAAGAAACTGATTCTAGATTATCCAGAAAATATGCAATTTAAATGGTAGAGTTAAAGAGAAATCTTTTCACCTTAATACCCATAGACCTCATCTGAATTATTTTTCAGAGCACATTTCTTAAAAAGAATATAAACTGGTCTCCAAGGAAGTAATAATTATGGAAAGCAGGAATAAATAAAGACACTAGTAGAGACTACATGTTTGAATAAATAATGATTAAAAGAAAATATATATTCACAACATGTAATCTAGAACTTAAAGTCACATCAACATTGGTGAGATGAATTGTAGTAGAGACAAAGTGAGATAAAAGTTTTCCAAGGTTCTGGTCGTATACGATAGGGAGACATAGATATTAAAGATATTGAGACATTGACAAGGAAAATAGAATTACATGCTTTAATAAGTGAATTGTAGCCAACATAAAAATTCAATGAAATACATAAGCTTATATAACCAATTGGAAATAAAAGGAGGAAGGAAAGAGAGAGGAAGGAAGGAAGGAAAAAGGAGGGAAGGAAGAAACAAAGATTAATCTATAAGCATTGTACTTAGAAACAAAAATAGTGAAAATGAATTCTAGTTTATTGGTATTATAATAAGTAAAAATGAGTCAAAGTCACAGATTTAAAAAAAGACTCATAAGATTTTTAAAAATCTAGCTATTTTTTTTTATTTTAAAGATAAAGGTTGACAATAAAGACATACAAAAAGAAATAATAGGCGAATGTGAAGCACAGTAAAGCTGGGATAGATACACTTTTAATATCAAACAAAACGTAATAAAAAGCTTACAAACACGTGTAGATATGTGTGAGAAATGTCATAGGAGAGAACTTAGTACTTTGTACATGCCATGTAAAAGCTGGCTGCAATTATTAATATTTGTATTAATGGACAAAATATAGACACATCTATAATGCTGGAGAATTTCAACTAATTTATCTTAACATTCTGCCTTCAAGGAGGTGGAGCGTAACTCCCCACTTTTAAATGCGGGCTGCTCAGCATGACTTCTTTCCAAAGAGTACAGTATGGAAAAGGAGAAAAGTGCAACTTTATGATGGAGAAACACTCTCAACCAGCTGAGCCAGGTTCATATCAACGGATGGAAAGAGCACTTTGCCCCTGTGGTCTTCCTCCCACAAATCCACAATCCCAGTCCAATCATGGGAAACACATCACACAACTCCCAGTTGGGGAACATTCTACAAAATACTTGACCAATACCTTTCAAAACTGTCAAGGTAATAAAAAAATAATGAAAGTCTGAGAAACAGTCAAAAGTAAGAGGATCCTGAGGAACACAGTAACTAAGTGTAATGTGGTATTCTGGAGAGACTCCTGGAACCAAAAAAAGGACATTAGGTAAAAAATCTGAATAATATGTGGACTTTTGTTAATGTATCAATATTGGTTCATTAATTATAACAAATGTACCATAGCAGTGTAAGATGTTAATAATAGGGCTGCCAGTTGTGGAGTATATTGAAATTCTCTGTATTTATTTTACAATTTTTCTATAAATATAAATTCCTACATTTTTTAAAGTTTATTTTTAAATGTCACTTAACAGATTTTAAAAAAATGGATCATAGTCCTAAATGTGAGAGCTAGATCTATAAAATTTTAGAAGAAAACAAAGGAGCGACTCTTTATAAACTTGGATTAGTCAATAGTTTCTAGAGAAGCAACATAAAAAGCATCAGTCACAAAAGAAAACAAAAATAGATTAACTACACCAAAATTAAAACTTATACTGCAACTGACACATAAAGTGAAAAGAAACCCACAGAATAGAAGAAAATATTACCAAATTATATATCTAATAAGTGGATTGCATCCATAATATATAAAGGACTCTTATAATTCAATAATAAAAAGAAGACTAACCTGATTAAAAATGGAGCAAGTATTTGATTAGATGATTCTTTAAATAAGATGAACAAATGGTCAACATTAGGGAAGTCATTAGGGAAACCCAAATTAGAATGAAATTGTGAAATCATGTTATACCTACTGGGTGGCTAAAATCAAATGCTGTCAAGAATATGGAAAGAAAGGAGCACTTACATACTCTTGGTGGAACTGAAAACTAGTACAGCTTCTATGGAAAAGAGTATGGAGATACCTCAAAGAACTAAAAGTAGACCTACCATTTGATCGAGCAATCCTACTGAGTATTTACTCAAAGGAAAAAAAATCATTTTATCAAAAAGACACTTGCACTCAAATGTTTATTGCAGCACAATTCACAATCATAAAGATATGGAATCAACCCAAGTGCCAATCAATATATGAGTGGATTAATAAAATATGGTATATGTATACTGTGGAGTACTATGCAGCCATAAAAATGGTGAACTAATACCTTTTGTAACAATCTGGATGGAACTGGAGATCATTCTTCTAAGTGAAGTATAATAAGAATGAAAAAAAAAACCAAACACCACATGTACTCACTATTAAATTGGAACGAGTCAATCAATACCCATGTGCACATATGGTGGTAAAAATCAACAGAAACTAAGTAGGTGGGGGAAGGGGAAGGGGAGGGGTGAGGAGGGAACGGGTAAATTTATACCTAACAGGTTCAAGGTGTGCTACCTTGGTGATGGGGACATGTATAACTTTGACTCAAACTGCACAAAAGTAAAACATGAAATCAAAATGTTTGTATACCTGTAATATTCTAAAATAAATAAATAATAACATTAATATTCTGTCTCTAGGACAGAATGAGCACTAAGCTGATTTTACTGCCAACAGTGCATTGATCCAACACGGAGGTATTTAACTCTGGGATGGAACTTTGGTGAATGAATGTGACATATGGTTTTAAAGCCAAATCCACAAATGGTCTGTAATCTAATTTAATAGGTTTCTTGGTTGATTGAATCCAGGCAGTACCGTTGAGTCACAGACTGCAGACAGTTTTACTATCTGCAGACAGACCATTTTACCATCAGGGTATTTTTCTGCTGGTTCTAACCAATATTCTAAGAAAAACTGTCCCTCTTCTTTCTTCAAGAGTCCTTACTAGTTTCCATCTTGAAATTTCTCTTACTCTCCAAAGCTCAGAGTTCTGCAGATCCTCACTGTGAAGATTCATGCATACAGACAATACTTTCTTATTTTTACCTGCTTGGGACATTGGTTTGTATTCATCTGTAAGATGGGGACAATAATATACTTCTCAAAGGACTTTTAGGAGGATTATTAAGGTAATTCAATGAAAGAAGGCAGTAAGTGTATAGTATACTTAATAAAGACAACTTAGATGGAAAAACAAAGAATGTGGAGAAAACTCATAGATTGTTGATGGGATTGTAAAATGATACAGCTGCTTTGGAAAGCAGTTTGGCAGTTCTTCAAAATGTTAAACATGGAGTTACCATACGATCCAACTACTTCATTCCTGGGTATGTTCCCAAGAGAAATGAAAACACAGGTCCATAAAAAAACTTGTAAATAAACATTGCTAACAGCATTATCCATAAGAGCTAAAATACAGAAACAACCAATGTCTACCAACTCATGAATAAACAAAATGTGGCATATCTATAACATGTAATTATTTGGCAATAAAAACATGAAATACTGGTACATGCTACAACATGGACAAGCCTTGAAAACATTATTCTAAGTATAAGAAACTAGACACAAAAGACCCCACATTGATATGAGTTGTTTAGAACAGGCAAATCTATAAAGACTAAAAGTAGACTGGTGGTAGCCAGAGGCTGGAAGGTAGCAAGGAATGGAAACTCCCAGTTAATGGGTATGGGTTTATTTTTGGAGTAAGGAAAATATTCTAAGTTAGAGAGTGGTGATGTTTGCACAGCTCTGTGAATAAACTAAAAACCACAAATTGTACACTTTATGAGTGTGAATATTATGGTATTATATCTCATTCAGGCTGTTATTTTTTTAAAGTAAGTGTTCATAAAATTTGAAGACCACAAACACTATGTTTGATTGAGTAAACAGAGAATACAATGGTTCGTTGGCCCATATGAACCATTCTTCAAAACCAGTCATGTATCAGGCCACAAAGGAATTTCAATAAATTCAAATTATCATCATCATACACATTATGGCCTATGCCCACAATACCATAAAAGTAGAAATTAATAACAATATAACACATTTAACATTCTCATGTGAATAGGAACTATAATCATGTTTCTAAATAAGCCATGGGTTAAAGAGAAAATCAAAAGCGAAATTGTAAACTCTTGCAGCTAAATAAAATGAAATTGTATATTTCAAAATGTGCGATACGTTCCTAGAGGGTACCAAGAAGGAGATATGTGTATAGCTTTGACTATAATTATTAGAACAAAAGCAAAACTGGAGATGCATGGAGGTAAATGTCAACTCAGTAGGCCAGAAAAATAGAAACAGAGCATGCTTAAAGAAACAAAAAGAAATGAAATAATAAAAGTGAAGCCAGAAATCAATGAAATAGAGAATGGGAAAAGAGGATAATTAAAAAGAAGTATGTTCATTGAAAAAACAAATATAACAGACAAACCTGTGGCTAAGCAGATCATGATGAAAAGAAGAAACATAAAATAAGCAAATAAAAAAAGAATATCTCTAAAATCTTTATGCAAGTTGCACAAAGACCCAAAGTATAATAAACAATTATGTGTTAAGAGATTTGAAAACCAAATTAAAGAAATATATTTCTAGCAAAACACAGTGTCAAAATTAGCACAAGAAAATACTTAAAATATAAAAGAACAATGACCATTCAAAAAATCGAAATGGTAATAAAGAACAAATGTACCCCTGACACACACACACACACACACACACACACACACACACACTTCTCATCCATCACACATTTTCTGGCTCCATTTTAGGTTTACTACTTCTTGCCCTCCAGTCCACTTGCCAGATTGCTGCCTGACTGCTCTTTTTTAATAGCAAATATGAACATGACCCACCCTACTTATAGTTCTTATAGGCTTCCTACAGACTGAAGGCAAAGTTGATAATCTTTGGCTTACTGTGTGCCCCGATAGTTTTTAATGGAATAGGTCATTCTTTTCCACCTTTCCATGCCTCCTTCCCTATGCTTTTCCCTCTCCCTGGAATACCCCTTCCAACCTTTCCATCATCTCAGTACTTCTTATCCCTTAGAACTCAGCTCCTGTGTCATTTTTTCCTGATATTAATGTGCACGATTCACCTCCCCCCATCTGATTGAGCTTCACTCACTTTGCATTCTTGATGACATCTCTGCATGTGTAAATAGGATTTGTGCTCATAATTGTAATGCTGGCATCTCTTGGCACAATGAGAAGGTAGGTGAAAAACTAAATATGTGTTTACATCACATTTTAAATGGGTACCATGGCATGCTCTTGTCTCATTCTGCCATTTGTCCTCAGTTAATAAAATATTAACATACGTTTAAATAGTAAAAACTAGCACTAAGCAGAGATATTTTTTTGTTTGATATTACAGGAAGATGGCGAGAAAGAAAGAGAATTACAAAATAAATAATTTCCCGAATTTCAATAGAAATCAAATTATGTCCTATACATAGAAGTATATAAATTTGCCTAAGATATGTTTTCTTCCTTTAGAGAGTTCATGCCAGTCTTGCTATGGCGTTTGCATTCTTGTATGGAACTCAAAGACAAAACAAAACAACAATGATATGCACCCCCTACCCCCCACCCCGCCACAGCCAAATCAATGGGCAATGGGCAAATTTCAATCTAGGAGGATCTATTTGAGAGAAAGTATAATTTTGTTGTGCCCTTTTACTTATACAATGTAAATACCATTTCTAATAAATAGTGCAGTATCTTTCTTTGTTGGAAAATATATGAAATTTGAACTTAAGGCATGCATTGCTTTTAAGGTTCCAAAGTTGCTTTTGATGGTAAAATTAGTTTTGAAGAAATTGTTGAATTGTACCTGATTATCAGGCCAAAGAACCTCCTAATGTCATTGTCTTTCAGGTACATTTATTCCTATTTTAAGTTAGGACAATTTCTTATTACTGTATGGAATGATGATTTCATAGAAATGCCACATCTTAAAATAAAAATTTTGGCAAAATATTTTTTTGCAATTAAGTAGCTCTTTAATCTGAAAAGAAAGTTAGTTAAACCTTTATTTCTAAGCCACCAAAGAACTAAAGTAAGTAGGCAAACAGTATATGAGAGTGCCTGTCTTGACAAATCCTAAAATCTCAAAGTTCAAATAACCATAGAAATCATCAACATGGTGTGGGAGAAAGAGAAGGAGAATCACAATTATGGAATAATTTCCATGGCCATTTCCTTTATAAGCAGGATGAGGAAAAAGAAGCCCAGAAAAATTATTTAACGTCCAGGGTCAGGCAGAGCAGAAACCAGGCTGCAAATTTGCCTGTCTCCAACTATGTTTTTGTTGTGCCATATTGCTAATGTAACCCAGGATGGAAACTTCTAGTTTGGGCTAGAGTTCTTTTTCTTCCACTAACAAACTGCATGCCTTTGGATAAGTTTCTCATACTCTACTTCTTTTTTTCCCTTAAATTAATGCTTATTCAAGTATAGTTTACAAGCTACATAAAATATGACTCATCCAAAAATGAATTCAGACAAATATGTTCAGTCTTATAAACACCACCACAAATCAGGGTATGGAATATTCCCATCTACAAAAAAAGTTTCCCCATGCTATTTCAGTCCTAACAAGAGGGTATATTCCTATTACTTCCTGCTATACCCAAGTATCAGTTCTGTAAATGGCACAAGAAACAAACAAAAGATACATATAAAAAAAATGGAAAACTGATTTGAAACCCCAGCACCAGAGAGGAAGGCGCACAACACAGGAAATCTTGCATTTTCCACCCAAAAGAGCAAGACCACACAGACCCTGTATTTCCAGACCCATGACCTAGCCAAAAAAGATCCAGCTCAGGTGGGCATATTCCTCCCCACATTGAAAAGCAGTCTACCTGGCAACAACATCACAGAGTAAATAGAAAAACAAACAAACAGAGTGAGAAGCCCCAAACGGAAAGCCACTTTGTTCCCTGGTGTCTGAGACTCTGCTCTCTGGAGACACTGCAGCAAGTAGATGAAATGGGAAAAAGGAGCCCAGTTACAACTTAATCTAAGAAGTCTTTTTATCTCCATGGGTCCAAAATTCTCCTCCACTGCTCCTTGCTCAAAGACATTGGGCAGGTGGTCAGAAACAAAATCAAATGACAACAAAAAAAGAGCCCTAGTCACATCAAGCAACAGCAACCGACAGGAAACCTCTTTTTTTCCGCCTCGTGTGGCTGATAAAATTTTAGAAATGGAGAACAGAATAGTGGTTGCCAAGGGCTTAAAACAGGGGTATGGGGGGAGATGAGAGAGAATCTGTGTTGTTATAAAAGGCAACAGGCAGTATTCTTGTGGTTTTGGAACTGTTCATTATCTTGACTGTGGTGTGGACACTCAACTGTACACAGGTGGTGAAATTTTGTGGAAATGAATACACATACACATAAGTACAAGTAAAATCAGATAAATCTGAATAAGATTGGCAGATCAATGTTAGTATCCTGCTTGTGATATTATAGTTTTGCAAAATGTTATTTTTAGAATAAGTGGGGCAAAGTGTATAAGGATCCCTTTGTATTATTTCTTGCAACTGCATGTGAATCTACAATTATCTCAATAAAATTTGCAATTAAAAAGTGCTGATTCTCATGCCATGACCTACCAAATTAGCCACTTCAGAGAAGAAACCTATGAATCTGTTTTATTTTTTTTTATTTTTAGAAGGTTCCCTCATGGCCCTGTTGCAGTCAAGTCATTCCCACTTCCTTGGTCCCTGGCCAACATTGATTTCTGTCACTATAGTTTTGCTTTATGAATTTCATATAAATGAATTACAGTCTATCTTTTGAGCCTGGCTTGTTTCACCTAGCATAATGCTTTAGAAATTCATCCACATTATTACACATAGCAACAGTTTGTTTCTTTCATTATCAAGTTGTATTCCATAGTATGGATATACCACATTTTTAAAAATCCATTAGCCAGTGGAAGGTCATTTGGGTTATTTTCAGCTTTTGATAGTTATGAATAAAGCTGCTATAAACATAAAAGTGGACTTTTCTGTGAACATTGGTTTTCGTTTTACTTGTGTAAATAGCTTAGAGCTATATTGTTAACTTGTATGGAAATTTACGTTTTTCTGTTAACAATGTATGAGAATTCAAGTTGTTCTGCATTCTTGCCAGCACTTTGTATTGTTAGAGCTTTTTTAATTTTTAACTTTTAGCCATTCTGGTTGTTGTTTACTGTCCATCCCACCTCATCCCCACAGCTATCTCTAAAGTCTTTGAGAACAATGAAGTTATGACATAGAAAAATGAGGGCAGAGACCAAGTGCTTATTAGAAAAAATTTTAACATGGTGTTTTCTTTTGCATGGTGTTGAAAGTTTTGTACCACTTGTCCCAATATAATCTTTCTGACTTCATCAGCAGCTACTCCACTCAACTGTCTATATTAGGTTTCTTTCTTTCTTGCCTTTGTGCTGTTTTCTAAACCTCTCAAGCAATTTCATGCTTTTATGCATCAGTATTTTTTATTACTATCCTCTTCCCTCTATTTTGAACATCCTTCCTCGCTTTCTACCACACAGATCTCCACTTCATCTTTCAAGATCTAAATCAAAACAACTTTCAATATTTCTTTGTATCATCGCCCAATGTTATTAACTGGTTTGTTCCTTGCTTTGTTGTGAAGTCACTTTATGTGTGACTCTATCAAATAATTAGAAAGTAGCCTGTTGTATTTTATGCATCTGCCTTGGGAGGAATGCTTTTTTGTTTGAGTATAAACAGTTCCTCAAGAAATAAGAGCTATATCTTATTTTACTTTGTATTTCCTAGGATCTAATAACATTATTTGTTAAGTTGAATTTAATAATGTTGATCCTGTTGTTCTGCGGTATCTGGAAATGTTCTTTGAAATCTCAAACATACAATTATTCTCATTGCTATCTATCAGTGTTGCAGGTTGTATGCTCTGAAGCAGATGCTGAGAGAGAATGTGATGTGCAAAATATTTATTAGATCAATAACTCTGGGAGAGAAGGATGTGGGACTGCAATGTAGGCCCGAACAGTTCCTTGACTAGCCTGAGAGGGTCGCTCTCCAGAGGTGTTCTATGTTGGGCCTAAATGGCTGGGTCTTCACACCCTCTTCTCAGTCATTTGGATATGGGATGATCCCAGGAGGGCATGACGTTGAAAGCCTAGGTACATTATCTTATTAATTCCCACCTTCTTCCCCTGAAGTAGGTATTATTTTTCTTATTCCCATTATACAGATAAGACAGCAGTCTGAGAGAGGGTAATTGGCTTGTTCCAAGTCATACAATGAGTATGTGAAGAGGCTTAGCTTTTAACCCAGGCAGATTTTAACCCTGACTCCAAAGTTCAAGCATTTAACCACAGTGGTATCCTATGAGGTCTACACTGCACCCGACTGGAACTCCTTGAAACTTGAAAATCCACATTCACTGAAGAGTTTTTTCTGTTAAAATAGAAAAGGGATGTCCAGTTGCCTCCCATTCTAAACATATGTGGCCTATTTTATTAGGCAGAGACTTTTTGTTTGTTTGTTTGTTTGAGCCAGTGTGGTGTGTCCTGATATGAGGAGAATTTCCTTTTTGATCTTGTGAATATTCCATGGGCTGAGAGGTCACTGGGCCAGCATTTGAGTTAAGTCATGAGTTCGCCCCACCTGCCCACCTTGTTTGTGTTAATCGAGGGCACCGATTGAAGTGTCGAGAAGCTACAGGGAGCCAGAGGGTGCCCATCCATATGTGGAAGCTGTCCAATTTATAACCTTCTGGGGACTAAGATGAAAGTATAGCAGTCACAAAGTTGCTCTCAGCTGCAGAGGTTTTCAAGACCATAAGTCACCTTTGGATTTCCATGCAGCTGTAGGTAACAGCGTCAATTAGCACTGACAAATTCAGTGGTGGACCTCATTTTCCCTCAATTATCTTTTAATAGATCTATCTTAGATAACCAAATGAACTTTGAACAGGTGTGATTTAAAAAAAAAAAAAACTTCCTTGGCCTTCTCAATCTTATGTGTTTATTGACAAAGTAATACTATATATATATATATATATATATATATATATATATATATATATATATTAGTTTAGCTATTTCTAGTTATTTTCTATGCCTTATCTTTTTTTATGGATAACTGGAATAAAATAAAGATCGACTGTCCCAGTTATTATTAGAGGTGATAATTTGCAGTCTAAGTGTGTTGCCATGGATACCTAAGAACCCCCCAAAGACTCAGGCCTGGGAGTCAGGGCCTAATCCTGAGGTGCTTTTGAATAGCACCAGCTGTCCGGAGCCTGAAAGGCGTGGCAAATTACACCATTATTAGAGTGAAATGGTATGGCTAAGCTAATTATTTGTGGGCTTTAGACACAGGTGTTCATAAAAGGCTGAACGTGCACTCCTAATGAAGTCTGATTGGGCCAGAACAACAGCCCAGCATGGGACTATCAAAGAGTTGTTTATAGTGTCTTTCATTTAAATAATAAAAGAGGCCACTGTAGGCCTTCTGTTCAGCCCCGTTTTTAATGTTGCTCTGAGTTCCTCATTACAGGTAATCATATTTGGTGTTTCCCTTTGACTTCGTCCAGTCATGGAGATCTGTTTTCTACTAACAGTTTCCTTGATAGTCATACAACAATTTTATGTATTTTAGCCATTTTATGACTACTTCTGGTTAATGCTACCCTTAGCAAATGCAACTTAACTTCACAGAATAGAAGATTAGAACTTTACCACAAACATTATCTTCTGGGAACTAATCATTCAGAGAGTTGTTAACTCCCCAAGTATTTCTATTTCACTCCCTACAATACTTCTCTGATAATTTCTGTGCCCATAATATACTAGCAAGTTGATTCAAAAATATACATTAAAATTTTTTCTCATTAAATAGTATTTGAATCATCTCATAATTGAATATCATCAGTTGTTAAAATGTATGTTTGATGAAAAATGTTATATGGGTTGATTATAGTGTGAGATTCTACTAAGCATGATAAAACACTCTTCTTAGCAAAGCAGACCTGAATTTACTAATCTTTGCTTCTTTTAAATAATGAAAAAAATACTTTTTGATATTCATAGTTTATAAAAAAGTTTACATTCAATAGTTATCAAACAACACACATCTAGTATTTTGTATCCAAAAAATAATGATATGGTAGATTTATTACTCTGATACTACTTTATAAAGAATTGACTTGTCTATTTTAGATTTCTAAGCCTAATACAGCCCATGAATGTGTTAGAAAGTGATATGATTAGTACCGCTGCATAATATTGTTGAAATACGTAGTGGATATTTTTCTTTAAAATTGTTTTCACAGTATAGCCTCACAAATGTTTGTAAATTCATAAAATGTGAAAACATATTTCTTTATAGAGAAGTAGCCACTGTTAACACAATTGGATGAAGATGTACTTTCCCGCTCTCTGGAAGTAGAGAGTAGACTATTAAAACAGACAGATGCCCTATAAATGTGTCTAAGTGCAGATCAGTATGATGGCCTAATATGAGTATAAATATACTGTTGGGTGATTGAGGAAACCGAGTTTTGTCTCTGAGTCCATTCGGTCAAGGCATTCTTCCTCCTTGCAGTTCTTTTATGCATGTAAGTAGGTAGTTTCTAGAAATAATTATAAGGTCTTTGAAGACAGTGATTCGTGGCTTTTATAATATCTGAGATAAACACACAAGACTTTGTACAATAGAGATAGAAAGCAAATACATTACCTCTTTACCCAGATCAGAAAGTATTGTATATAGGAAAGAAATGCCCTCAGAGGTTATTAGTGAGACATCTTGGCAGTGGCCACCTTGAACCTGCCATAGTTATATGAATTATCATTCAGTTAAATTTCAGCAATTATCTACTAAACACCTACTTACTATGCTTGTGTTTTTTTCAGTGAAAGGACTGGCCTTAGACACTGGTAGTTATCAACTCTAGTCGCTCTTTCATTTTCTTCTAATAAAATATATTTCATTTTATTTTTTCAACTAAAGAAATTAGAATTTATAAAATAAACACAAAGAATCTAAAAAACAATTAACAAATAACATTTACATTAGTAACAATAAAATAGAAAACATCAAATCAATAAATTAGATCTGTGAAAAAATCTAGGTCATTTAAAACATCAATGAAATCAATCAGATATAAAAATCACCAGTAAGTTTGATCAAGTAAAAAGGAAAGAATGCACAATAAATAATATTAGATATGAGAGTAAGTACATATAGAGACATAAATACAGACATGGAAATTTAAAACTATTAGAGAGTAATATGTACAACTTCATGCCTAAAAACTATTACTTAACTCTTGAAAAAGTAGAAAAACTAATAAGACAAATAACTATGGAAAAAAATGAAAATATATTTAAAAATATCACCTTAAAAAAGACACTAAGTCAAATTAATTTTGTGAATGAGTTCTACCAAACTTCCATAAAGAGAAAAATACCTATATTTGATTTACTATTCCAGACTGTAGAAAATGACATAAAGATACCTTAATTTTGCACAAGACAGATAAGATTAGTACACATGCACAGGGAGAAAGAAACCTAGAACCAAATTGCATTTATTTTTAAAAAATGAAATAATCCAAAGAGAATATGAGCAAATCAAAACTAGGATAGTATTGAAGGGGAATTACATTATAATCAATTAGGGCTTCAGGATTGATAGAAATGCAAATTTTGACACTCACATCAAAAAATCAAATTGCTCACAAATGAGTTAAACAAAAATCTTAGGCTGGGAAGGGTTGCTCATGCCTGTAATCCCAGCACTTTGGGAGGCTAAGGTAGAAGAATTGCTTGAGGCCAGTAGTTCAAGACCAGCCTAGGCAACATGGTAAGATCCGTCTCTATGAAAAATTTAAAAAATTAGCGGGCATGGTGGCACGCACTGGTAGTCTCAACTATTTGGGAAGCTCGGGCAGGAGGATTACTTGTGGCTAGGCATTTCAGGGTTTCAGTGAGCTATGATCATACCACTGAGCTCCAGCCTGGGTGACAGAGTGTGACCCTGTCTTTAAATAAAAAAATAAATAAATAAATTTTGATAAAATAGCACAAATTATAAAATTTGACATGTATATAGATTTTTCAAATAATAATTTAAAAATAGAAAGAAACGTCCTTAGGCTGGTAAAGTATAATTACCAATAAAAAGTAATAAACATCATACTTAATGGTGAAGCAATAATTCTACTAAAATCATTAAAATGGTAACAATGTCCAGTATCATGACTATAAAACATTCTTCAGATCTTAACTCAAGTAATAAAATGAGAAAAGGAATTGAATACAATTTAGATAGGAAGAAATTATCTGTTTGAATGAAAAAACAATTTTAGCAAAGGTAAAACAATAGAAGATATTTTACAGAGAGTAGAATACTGGGACAGAAAGAGAAGTGCTGTATTAGGATCCTCTAGAGAAACAGAACCAATAGGATCTCCCTCTCTCTCTCTGGAAAGATATTTATCGTAAGGATCGGTTCACATGATTGTGGAGGCTGGCACATCCAAGATCTGCAGCATAAGTTGGCAGGCTGGAGATCCAAGCAAGAGTTCATGTTGCAGTTTAAGTCTGAAGCTCAGTCTTTTTCTATTAAGGCCTTTACATGATTAGATGAGGCCCACCCACATTATGGAGGGTAACTGAACATTATCAAAATGTATGTGATTTTTTTTCTTCTTAGGAAAATGACAAAAGTTATAAAGTAGCAATTCGCTAAAGGAAAAAAAATGCCTAACCTCGCTCCTAAACAGAAAAGTAGCAAGTAAAACAATAATAAATTACTTTTTTCCCATTAGACCTGGCAAAATTTACAAATTTGATAATCTGTTGTTGACAATAATGTGAAGATATTAACCCTCTCATCTGCTGCTGTATGGGAGTGGAAATAAAGAATATATTTTGGAAGAGAATTTTATATTTGTCAATATTTAAAGCATGCATACTTTCAAACCCAGCTACATCAAATCCTAAGCATCTAATCCTAAACTCTAGCCTACTTGCACCAGGGCAGTCATTGCTTCATCATTTGTAATAATGAAAAATTGAAAGTGACCTAAACATCTGCCAATTTAAAAAGGTACATATAAAAGTATACATAATTAAAAAAAGCAAGTCACAAAACAGTACATATACTATATGTGAAAAGCTAGAAAAGAGAGAGAGATATAGGTGAATGATATCAATGTACCCTGGGTGGTTGTTAAAATTGCATGCTTTATCTAGAAAGGAAAAAAATTGTGATGTTTACATGGCTGGTCTTTAATACCTTCTTAATCATCCTCTTTAAATTCATCTTTACCTCCAATAAGTCAAGCCTTGCACAGAGTTTTAATTGCCTCAGAACATCCCTCCTTGAAAAATTGTTATTTTAACAAGAAGCTGTGAGGGAAGATATATAAAAGGTGTGTGCTTTAACAGTAGAATTTTAGAAATTGGCATTTAAGAATAGAGATGGAGGTAGGGGAGGGAGAAGGACTTTCTTGATAGCCCTGGAAATATCCCCAGGCGGTAAATACCCAGTGCCTGGAAAGGTCATTCCTGATTGGGGATGATGAGTGCGAGGTCAGAACCCATGGGAGCAGGGGACAGTTAAGAGAGGGCCTTGCCAGCTAAGCTAAGGAGTGAAAATTTTAACTGTCAGGTGGGCACAGAGTAACTGAATGAAAAGTAGTTGAGGGGAGTGGTTGTTGGGCACAGTCATTTTTCAGGTCTCATGAGGGCATGCAGATAACACGGACCATAAAAATAGCCAACACCTATGTAGCAATGCCTCTGAGTCAGATAGGAATCAAAGCTCTTCACTTGAATTCACTCATTTAATCCTCACAAAAATTCTTTGATGGAAATTGTTTTTATAACCCTCATTTTACATGTGAAGAAAGGGAAGCAAGATCACATAAATAAGTATGAAACAGAGCAAAGACTTGAACCCAAGCCTGCTGGCTCCAAATTGTCTGCTCATAGCTGCTGATGGAAGTGGGAAAGTCAGGAAACTTAGATGTGCTGTTGATTGAACATTTTATTTCATATCTTTGCACTAATAGTCATATGTGGATATGTGTGAGGATAAAAAAAGACACCTCTCAGAGGATAGGGAGTAGTCACTTACAGTTCCCTAAATATCCTATAATCCTATAGGCTTCAGAGCTTTTACTAATGCTCATTGTTCTTCCTTGAAGACTCTCTCTCTCTCTTTCTATATATATATATATATCTCAATTAGAGTATGTTGTCCCTGTGAAGTCTTTCCTTACTTTGCCCCTTCCCCTACAGCCAATCACTCAGGCCCCATTGTATTCCCAACATACTTCTAGCCTGTGATGGACTAACACTAGTACAGGAGTTCATTGCTATGTCTATCTTCCCACTGAACTCGATATCTAATCTTCTTGAAGACAGGCGACTTACCATTGAGTTAATCAGGCTCTTTCCAGTTATGAGAAGCAGAACTATACTCTGGCTTGGTCAGAGGATAGGGTTAGTTACAAGAATACACAGAGACGTAAGAACAGAAAGTACTTCCAGTGGCCTCCTGAACTACTAGACTCTTCTTCAGGAAAGAGACCCTCGGTATGGCACTATTGTGATGCCGAAAAAGTGCCTCCTCCTGAATGGTAGTGCTTTGCCATTCTGATGACTCAACTTCTGTGTCTGTCTTCTACTACACCTGCTTTTACTGCTGCTGACTCACATTTTTTCCAATGCATCTTTTTCCAGTGCAAATTTCCCAAGAGATTTAAATTAGTCACTGCCCTGAATAGCGAGCCATTGTTGACCAGCATTTATGTACAACAGCAACTGAGATCACTGGCTAGAGATCAGCTGGTCATATTTGTGCCAAAAACCGGTTCCTATACAATTGATGATGACCAAAGAACTGGCATCATGTAATACTATATCATGGTGACTCATGAGTAATAGGCCACCTGTAGTCACTTCCACCAAAGGAATATTTAGCCATGGAGGGTGTTAAGATCACCATGTCCTATGCAATCATAAAATGATCTATGTGTTCACAGAATCTATCAGTGCCTTTCATACATCAGACACTCTGTCCATATATATTCAATGTAAGAAATGTCCTGAAATGACAAGGAGACATCAAAGAAAGCAAGACACAAAGGAGTTCTCTGAAATCTTCATTTGTTCAATAATTTAGCAGTCATTTATGAAATGACCATTAGGTCCAAGAGGTATCAGACTGTGTTGGGTGTAAGGAATACAAAACTGAATAAGGTCCCAGACTTTGAGCATTTGAGTCCAGTGGGAAAGACTGGCAAACAAACCTACTCTTGCAACACAATGTAAGTGATGTAGAGGAATGTCACTGTGTCTCAGGCTTGAGAAGCAAGGGCAGGAATGTTTGCTTTTCAAAATCCCCAAAGAGAAGTAATCAGTGTGAGGGAGTAGAAAGTGTAAAGAGTTTGGAAATCTGCTTCGAGAGAGCTTACCCCCAAAATCATGGAGTCATGGAGCTGGAAGAGATTTTTTAAAAGTCTACATTAAACTAAATTACTAGTTTCTAATTACTTTCCCACGAACAATGGGTATACATTAGGGAAACTCTCAAGTGAGCTGAAGGCTACCCAAGCACACTTATTGGAAAATGATTAAATGGCAGGATGTGAAGGATTAAGTGGTCTTTTCTCTCTCCCTTTTTTCAAGCTAGTTAACAGGACTTTGCTTCAGAGCTCCACTGTGCAGTTAATGATCCATATGGATTTCAGTGCACACAGTGTAGGCATTATCGGGATGCTCCAGCTTTCTGCTTCTTTTAATTCATGGTTTCTAGATAGATGGGCCTTGGGAAAGATTCAGTATATGCATCAGAGAAGCTTTAAATTGTTGGAACTGTTTTTCAGTACTTCTAATAGGACAAGTAAGATAACATCATTTTCCTAGTTGAAAAGCAGACTTTGAGTGATGGTTGGTAAATGGAGCTAATCTTCTTATGGCTGGGGCAAGATTCTCTCTTCCTACAAAGTTGCTAAGTTTTAGGAAAAGAAGGGGGGAAGGGATGTGGAGATACCAAACAGCTTCCAAAACAGTGGAAAGGATGGTGAAGTACCTGGAGGCCATTTCACATAACCAGAGAAGGTTCTAAGACTGTTTATCTAAGTCAAGTTAAAGCGAGAAAGAGGAGAAGGCAAGTCTGAAGAACTAGAGCATATTGTAGGGTCTGGAGCATACAGGTGGTCTGTAGTGCTCAAGAAAGCAAAAGTAGGATCAGGGGCTGATATTAGAACTATCTAATAGTTAAATGACCTGCCTTTATAACAGTGAATTTCCTGTCTCTGAAATCTTCAAGAGGATACAAAAACAAAACAAAACAAAACAAACAATCAGAATGAATCAGAAATGCTATAGAAGAGATTCTTGCCTTAGAATGTACAATGGGAGGTGAGAATAAGGCGGTGAGGTGGCCTCTCAAGGCTCCTTGCAAACACATGATTCTTTGAGATATGATCAAAAGCTTTGTCTTCTGAAAGCAACTGCTTGAAATATCCACAGGTATTCATTCATCCATGTAAATCCTGACCTGTTTCAAAAATATTTATATTAGAAATTTCTACCCTTATTGAGTGGGGCATTACCATCACCTCCTGGAGGCCTGAGCAAAAAGCAAACATGACTATAATAACACCTGAATGATCTCATTTGACCCTTCAAAACAACCTCAGTGAAAGAAGTAGATGAGATATTGTCCCTGTTTTACAAATGAAGTAACTCATTTCAGAGAAACTGCATTACCTGGAGAATGGAATTAGGGCTCATTAAGAGATCGTGACATGTTCCTATGGATGCATGCATTTCCTCATCAGAAGAGTTGTTAACATGAGTTGGGAATCCTCATATAGCTGCTGTGATTGGATGCAGGAACATTTTCATGGGTATGAAAGATTAGAAGGCTTTGAAATCTAGTGTCCTACCCGGGCAGTGCAAGACCACAAGTATTTACTGCTGGTGAAAAACATTACCTTCTTCCCAAGTTTGCTGTGATAGTAATTTACATGTCTTTTCTTATTCAATACTTGTAACAACCCAATGAGTATCATCTCCATTTTAAACGACAAACTTCAGTTCTTCAAGGAAAACTATTTTAAAAATAAAGGCAAGCTACAAATTAGGAGATTTTTGAAACCTATTGCTGTCCAGAATGTATAAAGTATTAAAAATCAGTTAGGGAAAGACAGTAACCTGAAAGAAAAGTAGGCATTTTTAGATTCCTCCAGGAAAAGCTATTATTAAGCAAATCTGAATGTATTAAACCTAAAGCTATAAGGGAGAATGTCACCTTTACAAATTCTTGATGATACTTCAAAAGGAAGAAATTAGGAAAGGGCATTTATAGGGCTTTGGAGTCTGGAATTAATGGTTTAGGTGGATCTTTCAAACTCAGATTGGGCAAGGTTTGATACATAGTAATTTAGAACTGCTGCACTTGTTGGGCAAGGGTCTTAAGTTCGTTTTGTTTTGTTTTGTTTTAGCATATTATGGGAGTACAAGTGTTAAGGTTATGTATTTTTCCCATGCCCCCCTCCCCCCTCAAGTCAGAGCCTCAAGCGTGACCATCCCCCAAATATTGCACATCTCACTCATTGTGTTTGTATATACAGTGGACATATAGGAATAATATTTATCGGGTGGGATGGGTATATAAGACAAGTTCTTTTGAGCAAACTATTGTCCTGCTAAGAGAGCTGTTTTTCCAGATGAGCAAACTGTTTGCTCAGGATAATTGGCATGCAAGGAATGTCTGATGCTAACAGTGAAATTATATTGACCCAGGCCATCTCATCTTTTAGTCTAATGGTTATGTTGGGAGGTCTGTTTCAGTCCCCCTCGCCCTTCACCTTTGTAATCATTCTCCAGGCTGAGCTGGAGGATAGAGCATTACCATCTGAGGATATGATTTTAATCCAGATCCATGCTATTGACTAGGTTATGATCACAAATCAAGTTTCTGGTAGTAACCATTTCTACTTAATATTAGGTATTCCTGTTCTGTCTTTCGGATGATCATTGTTGCATTACTTGACAGGACAGGGACTGAGCATTTGAAACAGTGAAGATCACACATTTGAGCAACAGAGAAAAAAATACTAAGAGAAGGATTTTGATCAGCTTGCAATTCACTTTTAAGCCATTAGCTAAGGGTACACAAATCAGATACCATCCTTAATGTGAAGCACCCATAGAACCCAATGTGACAATATGAGCCAAATTATGTCATTGTGTTGTCCTCTCTTCCTCTCTCTGTTTCACAGATACTTTAATATTATAGATATCAAGATTTAAGTACAGCATTCTACCCCTTAAATGACATATGTTCCACCTTGAAAGGTCAATATTATAACTAGGACTGCTCTGTTTTCAATCATCATGTGTTCAATCTCATGAATTCTTCAGGAGAGGTGTTCCTTGGCCCTAGATGCCTTAGCTAGCTCCTTTTCAATACATGAGCCAAATATGTGATGTTTTCCAATTATCATTTCTTTTGTAAATTGTGAAATGAAGAGGGTTGAGGAGAGGAAAACAGTTCTGAAATCAGCCTCAGTGGTTAAGGGTTTGCACATCAAATGGAGACCCAGTTGATTTTTCTTCTTGGATTGTTCCACAGAAAGTCGCTTTGCTGAGAGGGGAAACAAATGGTCCAAAATGGACCATGGATAACATCAGGGACTAATCTGAATGTAGGCATCACTTTATCACAGGAACAGATCCCTGTCTAGGTTGCAGGTAGTAGCCAATAAGCTGTTTGTTTACTATGTTTGGAATTTGGGGAGCAGGACGTATTCTTAATTGAAACATATTATTATGGTAAACTAACATCCTGTGTCATAATTAAGTACGAAATATTAGATGTATATTATTCTGAATAATTCAAGGATGTGCACTGTTGCTTCTAATAATACAAATAACTAGTATTTATTATTTACTATGTACTGTGAGCTATACTAATCACTTTACATATTTACTCATTAATATTTACATCAATCTTGTGAGAAAGGAACTATAACTATCCCAATATATATTTTTTTCTTTTCTTTTTCTTTCTTTTTTTTTTTTTTTTTTTGAGACAGGATCTCACTCTGTTGCCCAGGCTACAGCACAGTAGCTTGACCATAACTCACTGCAGCCTCTAACTCTTGGGCTCAAGCAATCCACCTCAGCCTCCCAAGCAGCTGGTACTACAGGTATGTGCCAGCACACCCAGCTAATTTTTTTTATTTTTGTAGAGATGAGGGTCTCATTTTGTTGCACAGGATGGTCTTAAACTCTTGGCCTCAAGCAATCCTCCCACTTTGCCCTCCCACAGTGCTGGGCTTACAGGTGTGAGCCACCATACCTGGCCTAAATATATCCCTATTTTAAATATGAAGAAAGTGAGGCAGAAAGAGGTTAAGATAATTTATTCAAGCTAGTTAGCAGTGAGCCAGGATTGGTACTCAGGCTGTATGGTTCTAGAATCCATATATGATCATGTGTCAATAAAAATAGCACAACCAGGTCTTTAACTGAGTCTGTTCCTGCAAGTGTGTGTTAGGGGTTATCCAGAAATGTATGTAGAAAGAATTTGGGAGTTGCCCTCTTTGTTTCTGCTCTTCTATTCCAGGAATTTCCTACTTTCTTTAGCAGTCAGTATTATCCTTCTTAGATTTTGTGGTTCATCCAACCAAAGAGATTACAGCTTTTCAGCCAGAGCCCTGACACCACTGCATATGCCAGATGGCTTGCACTTTGCCACATTTTAAAAAAATTGGGAACATATTTGTATATTTCCCTTACCCCCCCCCCCCGAGAATGGGGGGGGGTAAAATCTGTCTGCTTCTGTTGACTCTCCAGTGCCTTCAGGTAGTTGCTTTTATATAATACTGTGCCCATTATTTTATAGTGATTCTTAGTGAAAGAATCCATCATTACTGGGAGCAGAAGTAAAAAAGTGTGTTGTTTGATTTCTGGATATTTTGGGATTTTCCAGATATCTTTCTGTTATTGATTTCTGTTTGATTTCTGTTTTCTGTTTGATTTCTTTATGGTCAAATAATATACTTTATATGATTTCTATCCTTTTAAATTTATCAAGGTTTATGTTATGGCCCGGAGTATGGTTCAGCTTGTGTGTTCAATTTATACTTGAAAAGACTGTATATTTTCCTGTTGGGTTAGAATGGTCTCAAAATAATTAAATTAAGTTGATTTATAGCATTGTTCAGATTTTCTATATCTTTACTGATATTCTGCCTATTGGTTCTTTCAATTATTGGGAAAGAAGTGTTAACATATCCAATTATAATTGTGACAATATAATCAGACTATAAATAGCCTATTTTAATTATACTTCAATTTATATATTTAATTATATCTTTCAATTCTATGAGTTTTGCTTTATGTATTTTTAAGTTCTATTGTTAGATGCATACATATTTAAGATTTTTGTGTCTTCTGGGTAAATTGATTCCTATAGGATTGTATAGTCTCCACTCTCCATTAATATTCTTTGTTCTGAAGTCTACTTTGTCTCACATTAATCCAGCCAGCTCTCTTTTTTTTTTTTTTTTTTTTTTTTTTTTTGAGACAGAGTCTCACTTTATTGCCCAGGCTAGAGTGAGTGCCATGGCGTCAGCCTAGCTCACAGCAACCTCAAACTCCTGGGCTCAAGCAATCCTGCTGCCTCAGCCTCCCAAGTAGCTGGGACTACAGGCATGCGCCACCATGCCCGGCTAATTTTTTCTATATGTATTAGTTGGCCAATTAATTTCTTTCTATTTATAGTAGAGATGGGGTCTCGCTCTTGCTCAGGCTGGTCTCGAACTCCTGAGCTCAAACGATCCGCCCACCTCGGCCTCCCAGAGAGCTAGGATTACAGGCTTGAGCCACCGCGCCCGGCCAAGCCAGCTCTCTTTTGATTGGTGTTTTCATGGCATGTCTTTTTTCATACTTTTACTGTTAATAAATTCTTTATTAAAAATTGGTATTTTACAGACAAATAATTCTTGTTTTTTATCCTATTTGACAATCTCTGTCATTTACTTGCAGTGCTTACATGATCTACAAAATGATGATGTTATTAACATCATTGTATTTAAATCTACCATCTTGCTGGTTGTTTTCTATTTATGCCATCTATTCCTGCATCCCTTTTCCTTTTTTCTGTCTTCTTTTGGATTATTTTTAAACTGCTATTGTTCTGATAAGCTCCCATGTATCCAGACGAACACTCTTATTCTTATAAAAGAGTTGGTTTTGCAAATGTACAAACTATTTGTCTGAATAAAGTGAATTGCAAGAATTTCCTAAAGATAACAGTAAAGCTATTTATTAGTCTGTAGTCTTATCTTTCTGCATAAGGCTCTCCTGGAGCAAACAGTTATGTTTTGTTGACACAGGTCTCAGCGCCAATAGCTAAGTATAATTTATCCACAGAGTAGGAGAATGGATAAGTGTAGCATTACTACACACTTAAAACTTATACAGGAACAAAAATTAACATAGCAATATTAATTAACATGAAAACTATGAATCTGAAAAAACAGTGAAAAAGGCAAGTTGTTAATGAATGCATACAGTATGAAATCATTCATGTGAATTTAAGAACATATAAGTAGCAAAACCTACAAATGAAAACAGAGAAATGGTGAAAGCAAAATCCAGAATAATTCCTTGCTCCTTCTTCCACAAGGGAAACGAGAAGGAAATGATCAGGGAATGTTACACTGGAGTGTCGTCTGTTTATTAAGGTCAGTGCACTATTCATGGTTCATTTACTTAACAGTATACGTTATATATTTTTAATTTTTCAAAATATTTATTTAAGAAGGTAAAAATGTTCAACTTGTTTGGTAACCAAAACATACTCTGTTACGTTCTTCCCTTTTCTAGTCAAGTATCAGCTGACATTCAAACATCAGAAAATCTGAGCATTTGCGGATTGCCTTTATACTCCAGCCCTCAGTTTCATCTCTGCAAGATGAGAAGATAGTGTTTTTATGATCACTAAGATTTCTTACAGAAATAACATCTTTTGATTTTATAACTATATTTGAACCCGCCAAAGGCAGACTTCTTGGTTTCAGTTAATTGCTGTGTTCTAATTACTTATTTGTGATCCTCAGACTTCAATTAGGGTAAAATCTTAAATAGATTTAATATGATGTTCAGGTAGGTGGTAGGAATAAAGGTCAAAAAACACTTCTTTGTTTGAGTGGGTGGGTGGAAATATGAGCATGCTAACCTTTTTATTTCTGTTGAAAACTTTGCCTGGATCTGAGGATTTTTCACGTGTATAATTTTTTTATATTCTTCATGGAAAATTTGCCTTCATAAGGATTATAGGTTTTAGGATGCTGGAAACTGGATTCATTCTCTTCTCTCCTTCAATTCAGGAATTAATTAGTCTTCAATTTCTCTCTGTGTAGTTAACATTAATATTTGACACAGGAGAGATTCTTGCAAATAGCTTTTTAGCAAAATGTATTTTTCTGTGATTTCCTATAAGCTAGCATTTCCCATCATGAAGATACTGTTACACCTATTAATCCAGGACAGCATGTGTGTTACATGCAACCATACAGACATAGCCGTGGGGACCGGAAATAATTGTTAATGAACTTGAGTCTCTCTGATAGATCACACAGCCTGGGACACCCTGCCTTGCCCCATATTCCTCTCCATTTTCCCCCAATCTCAAACCCCAAGCAGACACTCTTTAGCCTTCTCCGC